>VZSF01003599.1:1752254-1772229 GCA_013398295.1 Chionis minor | reverse complement strand
GGGGGGGCGAGGGCCGCGCGGGCCGTTATCGCCGCCTGAGGTAACGGTCAGCGGCGCCATCGGCCGGGCCGGCGCCTCTCCGGGCACCGGGGGGGGCTCCGGCCGCCGCAGGCCGCGTCCCAGCCCCTTCTCGGGGCGGGGGGGGGGGTCCTNGGGGGGCGGCTTCCTGCCGGGGGCCGGGAGCTGGCGTCAGAGCCCGAGCCGCGCCGGTTGCAATGGATCACCTTGCCCGCTTCCTCCTGACCTCCGGCGCCTTTCCAGCGGTAACGCTTTGGATGGCGGCTAAACCGGAGAATAACTTGGTTTCCGAGCTGGCCGCGGGTGGATTTCTCTGCTGGGGAACTGTTTAACCAGTAGTGCGTCAGTAAAGCTATCTGCAGATTTTATTTCCCGTGTGTTTACAAAATGGTAGCTGGTTATGTTTATACGCTCCTTTCCTTTCCCTTATTTGTGCTTTGAAAACAGTATCCTAAAAAAAGAAGGGGGAGTTGGAAGGGAGGTACTATCATGTCTGTCTTCAACAGGAGACAGGCTTAGTTAAAGTAAAAAGGTATTTGACTTTTTTTCGGACTTCCCCCCCCCCCCCCCCTTAAAAAAACTGAGAGTGCACAGGAGTTCCTGTGATAGTTCTGGGACTCCACACATATGTAGAAGTTGGTCTGTGCTGAGCTGCCTGCAGGTTTGGGGCTCGTTTGTCTTAAAATTAAGTTCGTATCTTCTGGATCACAAAATACGTTTTGGAAGCTCCATCTCTAAGTGATGGGATTACCAGTCTCTTCGTCTTCCTCTCCAAAAGGATGAACAGACACCTGAAAAGTCTGCGCATTGTTAGATTGCAGTATCAGTATCTTTACCAGGAAGGGTGTTTCAGAGTCGTGCCAAAGAAACATTTATTTTCTTTCAGGTATACTTCTTCCCTTTTTCTGTTTGCAAACATGCCCAGGTTATGGGAACATGTGCTGAATTTCAGTGATGGTGCACGCTTCCTAGAAAGAGGAAGCAGCAAACAGTGATCTGATCATCAACATAATTTTCATTGCCTGTAGAATTAACAACTAAATAGCTTGGAGACTTAAAATTGAAGTTTTCTTCTAACTAGAAGAAGATATTTAAACATCAAATGGAGGTAGAAGTTACTGAAGATCCAGTCTACATTTTGGCACTTAAAAATGTGTAGTTGACACGAAGTTTTGGAAAGTTGTGTACCCGAGGGAGATAGCTTTTGTAATACTTGATTTCCACAGGGAACTCCTGGAAGTGGCAACTTCCATCTTACATCTTTATCTGAAATATCCAAAAAAATCATGGTTTTGCAAAGTGATTTTCCCTTAGTAATATAAATGCAGATAATAACAGTGATCCTTGATGACACGTAGATAAGATTGCTTAGAAAAGGAATACCTAATCTGCAGAAATAGTGTATTAACATTTATTTGCCTATTTTTTCAAACTGTTTCAGTTTGATAGTGTAGTTCCATTGTATTTTATTTGGCTAAATCATTAAGTGAAGGGTAAAGCATGTACATTGTGGTTTTGAAACAGGCCTGGGCCTGCAGAACTTTGAGGAATAACTATGCCTTGCCCCTTTCCCTTAATAGAAGGATGTCATTGTGTATTACTTTGGTCGTACCTGACATCTAAGTTCCATCCGTCCCGTTTCCCCCAAAGACCCAACATGATACGCAGGTAGTTTAAGAGCTCCCAGTACTTCAGCCAGTCTACGTTGACTCGTTTTAACTAAATACAGTGCTCTCGTTAGTAGAACTGTGAATTTAAGTTTACATGTCCTCATTTGTGTGTTCCTGGATTTTTGTTTGACAGCAAACTATTTTGTCGTTAAAAGTTGTAATGCTTTCCTAGATTTCTCTTTATAAAGAAGAGGGAGAAATGTTACTTATTGCTGTTTGTGGTCCATTAACATCAAATTATCATAACTTTTTGATACATTTGTTAATATGCTGTATTAAGGCAGTTAAACAGTGCTAAAACAGTTGCTGGGGAAATTGTTGAAGACATGCAGATTATATAGCCTTCAGATAATGTTGCTTCCTCTTATTTTCTAGCTAGAAAAAGCTTTGTTAAAGTATGTGCTTTTTCAGAAGATAGCAACCGTAATTGTATTTGTCCACTTCTAGGGGATTATTTTAGTGTCGTCTCTGAATTATTCCAAGCAGGCCAAAATTCTTTCAGCTGTTTGAATTGTCTTTTAATACAATTAATTGGACAAATGATCAAATGCCAGGCTGGTTTTAGTTATTTTGAGTGTAAATGAGCGTAAGATTAAAAGAAGAATAAAAGGTTCTGTCTGGTGCAATATACTGTTTTGAGCAGCGGTTGATAGCAGGTATTCAGGGCAGAAAAAACAACAGGGCAAGTACATAGCAATGATTGTGCAGAAATGCTCTCCCAGCCTTCAATGGGTTGCTGTTCACGGATGTCAGTCCGTCTTGAAATGACTTTGAAAGAGCTGTGGGGTCTGTGTTCAGGCGCTCAGTTCAGTACATTCAGCCAGCATCAGATATTAAAAACAGATGTCCTCTTAAAGGTTCGTTAAAAAACTCATTCAAACTTTTTGGTTATTGCTGTTAAATCATTTAAGAAGGAGGTAGGACGTAAACCTTCTCTGCTGAAGTGTGATGTTTAGATCTGAAGTTTGGGATGCGTTGTTCGTATGGCTCAAAAATTACCAGCTTGTTATATGCTGAAATGGATGCAGAGCCATCTGTTGAAATACATTTTTCCTGCTTGATCAGTGAATTATTTTAAATACAAGCTTTTTGTATTTTTTTACTCTTGAGTGTTACTGAGGATATCTTAGACATAACCTTTAAAAAATACACTTATGATTGTAGCTTTTTTCCCCCCCCCGTGGTCTGTATTTTTTGTTCAGTGGAGTTTTTTGTTTTGCCTTTTTTTTTTAAACAACGAACTGTAATTGAACAGAATTGCATTGATTTTTATTTTTTTTTTGTAAACTATTTCTTAGGCATTCGCTTAGTGCCCTTAAAACTGATCAGGAATGACTGAAGAACCACAAAGTCACAAAAGATGAAATTGGCAGAACTGGGTGGTATGGAAAAAAATGCAAAAGGAACCTTTTCAGGAGGAGGAAAACATTACTGAGTTCTTTTTTTTTCGTGAGTTCATCTCTTACGTTAGTCTTTGTTCAAACATGGAATTTTCTGAAGATGAGCTGTATGTTTTCTGTGTCATAACAGCGTAATCTACTGTGTGCGGTTACCATATGATGTTTTTCTGGTTGTACAGTAATGCTACTAAAAGCATGTTAATGATTGACCTGGACAGATCTCCTTGGCCATCTGTGAGCCCTCCTCGGCTACTCCGATATCAAAGAATTTCTTGAAACACTGATGCTATTAAGGAGAAACTCTTAATGCGGACTCATTCTTTGGGTTGGATTGATTGGGATGATGGTGGTCAGTTGTTATCCTTGCAGCCCTCCCGAGGAATATACCTGATCTGCACTGGGAAAAAAATGAACCCTGATTGGAATTTCAAGGGCAAGTAATAGTCATGGGTTTAGGTCAAAAGCAGTTTTCAGTTTCAGAGTTTAGTAATTGATTTGGTAGACATCTCCAGCTAGCCTTATTTCTGTAAGGGATGGGAAATGTCAGAAGTTTCATAAACCATCAGGATACCTCTTACTTGGAGCTGAGAAATGATACTGTCTGAAGAGCCGGATTCTGTCATAGAAACCGGCTTCTTAGGGAACTTGATAGATTTTATAAGTCTATGAATGTTTATGGAGTTGTATGGCGCAGACTTTCAGTCCCAAGGTCAAGTTATGAGCTGCAAACAGACTTCATTAGATTGTTCTTGGCGTTGACGTGAAATTTTTATCAGTTTTCTGCGATACTGCTTATACTGAGGAGGTAAGGTCTAGGAGAAACAGTATGTTTCTGCTAAACTTGATGACAAAAGTGAGTTCTTGGTTGAATTGTGTGTTTGTCAAAAGAAGTTTGACATCACTTTGTTGAAGAGAGAGTTGGCAAATAAGCTGTGTTTTAGGTAAGTGATGATTTAAGAATGTAGAGAATAGAAGTTGAGAAGTCATTAGGTGTCTCAAGTGCTGATGTTCAAGGCAGGCTGTCCGTAAATCCTTCAACAAGTTGTAGACAGCAAATTGGTCTGTCAGTGATGTCATTGTGACCAAATGTGAAAGTTAAATGAACGTCGGACTGACTGCAGGGTGGGGAATCAGGATTGCTCCCTTCCAGTCCCCCATCTGCACGCAGGACTTCTGAGTCAGGTTTTTGTATCTTTCATTTGTTTAAGATTCACTCCAGTGTTTAATGTTTTACTAAGGTTTTCTAAGCAGACTAAAAGCTGACATGCCAAATCTCTTAGCTGATACTATTTTTATTATTTTTAGTTTGATTAATTAAATTCAGGATGTGGTTATAAACAGATTATTCTTTACTCAGTAAACGTAAGCAGAAGGTGTTATTTTATATAGATAATTAAATGTCTTTAAATTGTAGGTCATTCTTTAATATTAACTTGTAACTGGTAGCTTTGTCAGTCTGGTATGGGTAAAAGTTGTGTAACTTCATTTGGGCACAGTCTTCCTTGCTTATTTGTATTAAGCAAGACTGTTAATTGAGTACAATCCCTAAGGATGGATTCTTTGAGTTCTTGCAGTCATCTTCCCAAAATGAGTAACTACAGAAAGTCTTTAACACACAGCATTATGAGTGATCACAGGGTGCTCCAGGAGAGCAATAGCATCTAAATTTCTTCAGTTCACTTCAGGCATTATGGTTTCCCTGAGCATAAAAAACAGATGATTCCTCAGAAAAATATTTTCATAGGGCTTTATGCACTCCCTGAATTTGCAGGAAAGGAGCTGTCACAAAGTATCAGTAATAACTTTCCTTGAAGATTTGGGGTAGTCTTAGTAGATTTTGATGCGTAGGTCATCATTGAGTATAACCTTCTTTATTGGATAGTAGCAATGCTCAACATTGGATTAAATTGTGGGATTGTCATGTAAATAATACACGTTGCGCCTAATTTAATATTTATGGTAGAGTAATGCTTTGTTCTAATTTTGATTGAGTGCAGTTCAAACAGTCTGTGCTGTGCAGAGGGAACTAGACAACATGGAAGCTGGAAGTCTTTGAATTTGAATCTCAGTTACTGTCAAGATTCATATATTCTGCTCAAGGGTGAGGAAAGTGTGGCTGAGGGAGCGCGTTGGGCTGTGTGCCTTGGAGATGCGTGAGAGCCTGTCAGCGTAAGCTGCTGCCTCCTTGGTTGCTGTTCTAAGGGTTTATCAGTGATGTAATAATGCATGTGTAGCTTACCGTAGCATAATTATGTCTAAATTGGTGTGGAATGGCAACCTTGAAAACACCCAAGGGCAAAACTAGTAAGCAGATGTTGATAGCTGTTTGTTCTAGCTACCATTAGATGTTTAGCTTATTACATCACAAGTCAGTCATCAGCACCCCTCAGCGTGTCTTTGAAAGGGTTTGATTGACTGTCTGGGTAAACAGAATATTATTTTCAGTTCATGTGGGACTCGCCATGGAAGTATCCTTATGCTGTGAGAGAACATTTATATGCAAAACTGTATTTTAATAATTGTTGACAGGTAATGAAAACTGTGACATCTTTTACAGACTGGTTCTATCCTGAAGTTGTTTACAGGGAAGTACATGCAGTAGCATTCACAGCTTTGTGGCAGTCAAGTGACTGACTTGTTTTTAGGCTACAGTCCTCAGAAGAGGAAAACTTAATTTTTTTTGACTTTGCAGGCTGTTGACAAACAAGTGTATGCAGTAACAATGCAGAAGAAGTTGTTTCAGAGCAGTATCTTGTTTGTTCAAATAGATTTGTTTGATCATAGATTTGTCTTGTTGTCTTTCACAGTGTAAAGGAAGCGAAGATGGGGAGACAGTTATTGTTGAAAAGGACCATTTTATGGATGACTTCTTCCAACAGGTAAAGTTATAGTTTTCACCATACATTGAAGACTTACAGTTTTCTCGCTGCCTTACAATGTCTGTAATTAGTTCTAATAATTCATCTACATAGACCCCCCAGTATGCTTTGTAGTGGTATACCAAATCAAATGTTGGTGACGCTTCTGCTTGTTTATTTCAGGGTATTTTCTGTCTTTACTGGATAGAAGTGTTTTTAACTCCCTGTTGACAAAGAATTTGTATATAGGATTTTAAAATCTTTATTAGGAACAGTAGCACTTAAGGTTTTGGGTATACAGAATATATTTGCCATTAAGAATAGAATTTTTTCTTGTTTTAAAAAAAATAATTCGTGAGCTGTTTAAACGTCAGTATTTCTGCTGGAATTTACTGTCACATACTTAAAATTGTTACAATGATATACTTTACAATCTTTATTACTAGAGATATATTTTTTTATTAATCTTTACCTGGAATTATTCTAATATTTTCATTCCCATGTTTCTTCTCCTCTAGGTGGAGGAAATTAGAAATAATATAGCAAAAATTGCACAAAATGTGGAAGAAGTGAAGAAGCAACACAGCATTATCCTGTCAGCACCAAATCCTGAAGGAAGTGAGTATCACTTTTTTTAGATTTCAGATATGTGTGGCTAGATATTCTGCAATAATTTTTGTTTATTTGCTTTAGCTATCTATAGGAATAGAGCTTCAGCTGTTCAGAATGCAAAATGTAACACAGTCTGTTTATTTCCATATTTCCATATTTAGTAGCAAATTAATAATTTTGCTTGTTTATTCTTAAAGTCTCTTTTGAATATTTTCAGAATATTTGTTGCATCAGCCAAACCTGTGCTAGACCAAAACTCAGTTTAATATGGTATCTTGAAATTAATTGTGTCTTCAGAAACTTCAGAGCTCCTTGCATTTCTTTCAATTAGTGACAATGTTGAAGTTGTCAAGGGAAGCTCACACGGTAGAGCCGGCCACTTCTCTTTATTTAGTAGGGGCAAGACCACGTCTGACACTGACGCTGCTGCTTCGGTGGTAGGAAGAAGTTCCATGCTGGAGCCCTATTTTTAGAAGCTGTAACCCCAAAGCTGAAAGCAAAGATGTGCTTTTTGAACAGAGAACTCGAAAGGTTAGGGAACTTACCCAGAAACGTGGAACCTTCTCTCTCCTCAGCACTTCTTAATTCTGGGCATCCCTGGGTTTGTGGGCAGGGTTTCAAGAAAAGAGAAGATGCTGAGAGATTTTTGTGGAATTTCGCGATGCTAGCTTAACGTTTATCTTCTCGTTGCTGAAAATTGAACTTTGGATGTTAGTTTTTCTTTTTCCCTTATTTTCTTTGTTTTGTGAATGGACATATGTTTGTATTCTTACAAATGATTTTGCAGACTGCTTTTTATCTTAACGGTTGTATACAGTGAGTGAATGCCAGGTTTAATAAGGGTTCACCTGAGTGTTTAAAATCTGCGGCATCAGCTTGTGTTTGTGCTAAACATTGCGCTCATTAATGCATCCGAACTGTGCAGGAGCACAACAGTACTTGTAAGTAATGTATGCTCTTGTGAATCTACTGTCTTCAGTAAAAGCAATAACAGAGATCCAGCAAAGTTCTATATACTCTACAAAGTGTTCTTCAACAAATACAGGTAGCGCCTGGTGCAGTTATGTTAATAAGGGTAAAAGCAATGAGTCCGCGATTAGCGGCAGAACTAGAAGAACGTGAGATGAACCTGTGTTTTTACTTGATAGACTTCAGTGAACTTTCATTTTGACCAGCAGATGAATATTACCCTGAAAAGGTTACATCAAGAAAAAATGTGGAATTGGTGATTTGGTAATAACGTTTCCCAAGTGTAAGGACATGTCATAAGAAGCAGGAATCTGATAGCATGCTGTTATAAAAATCGTATTTTAAATACTTTAGAGAAGATCTTTATTCTCCTCCTAAGAAGAATATTGTACTTTTCTAAAGAAGAATGTATGTACTAAATACTATTATGAGACTGCAAGGTAGAGTTGTAGATGGTTGCTGGCTTACTATTATTGATCATGAACAGTTCTAAATAAAAAAAAAATTATTTTTTTTAAAGGAACGAAGGAAGAACTTGAAGAATTAAATGAGGAAATAAAGAAGATTGCTAATAAAATCCGAGCCAGGTTAAAGGGTAAGTTGTAAGGAGAAATAAAACTACTGTCCCTTGTAATGATACAGGATGGTAGCAGTGTTACAAGCTTAATGCGTTGCGGCTGACTAAACTTTAAAAGCTCCATTGTGCATGCATAAATTGTATTGTACAGCTCTTTAAGGGGGAAGAAAAAGAGAGAACCACCTCCCTGCCAACTAGTGTACAGCCCATGGCAGTAACAGTATCATCCTCTACTTTATTCCTCCTTGGCAAACTTCATCGCTGATAAATACCAGGTCTCAGCACAGCCTAGTTTGTGGAACAGGCCAAAGAGCTTGCTTGCGCTCAGAAATCATCTAGAAAATTACGATGCAAACTAATTCCTTTGTGTAGAAATGTATTCTGCAACTGAAATGCTGGGTTTTGGTCATGATATTTTGGAAGAAGATTGACTTTAACTGCAAAAAGACAGTCTCCATGGCGTAAATGTCTACACAGGGAATTGCTCTAGTGCACTTACTGTATTTTAAATTTAGACTAATTTTGCTGGGACCTTCCCTTATCAGTATGTCTTAATTGTTTAGCATAGGTTTTGAAATATATTGAGTGTTTTAATGTTACTATATTACATTTTACTCTATGCTTTTGTCCTTCCATGAACACTAGGGTATGGTATTTATTGTTCAAACTGTAAGAATAGCCTGTTTTGTTAGACCTTTTGAAACTTTTTCCAGAGTAATAGACAGTAGTGTGAGTCTGTTAAGACTATTGAAGTAGTTACTGTGTTTTAAGATACGTACAAATTATCAAAATTATTTTAAATTTTTATATATAAATATATATATCACTGCAATACACCCCTCCCCTGAAATATTAAACATATCTATGGGGATCCTGTACATCAAAAAAGTAATAATTAATAGAATTAACAAAGTGAGCTACGCTATTAAATATTTGTTCTGAATGTTGACTCGTATTCTTGTGTTGTTCTTAGCTATCGAACAAAGTTTTGATCAGGGCGAAAATGCTAATCGGACATCGGTGGACCTCAGGATAAGAAAAACACAGGTATGGTCACTTAATGAGCTTAAAGAAGGTAAGGGGAATCTAGTAAATTGGAGAATGAGTTTCACTTTTCCGAAATAGTTTCAGAACTTCATATTCTTTTTTGTTGGGATGTAAATACCACTTTCAGTTGTTGTGCAGTAGTATTTGCTGTATCCAAAAAAAATTAAATGAATAAACATTTTTATTCTACATTTTTAAATCCTCAAAAAACAGCACTCTGTATTAGCTCACAAGTTTGTGGAGGTCATGACGGAATACAACGAGACCCAAACTCTTTTTCGAGAACGCAGCAAAGGTCGGATACAGAGACAATTAGAGATAAGTAAGTGACCCGAATACGCTTTTTTAAAAAATATTGTGTTGTTAGTACCTCCCTTCTTTCTTATTACATAAAGATGGTGCAAAGCATCTTATGTCTTTGACAGCTTCTTAAAGCATGCGAAGGAAAAGAAACGATTTTATCCTATGGCATAAACATTTTGATACTACTCTTCAGAACAGCTGTAAAGAAAACAGAGAAAATGCACTGAATTGTTTCTTTTATGTTGAAAATAATTAAAGAAAATGCCTTTTTCCTTACTTTCATTTATTTCCAGTGTTGCAGCTTTTAATGAAACATTAAGAAAAGCTGCGTTCTGAAGATAGCAAGTATTAATAAAAGCCGTTCCAAAATTAACATGCTAAACAAGACAGCATTTTTTTTACGCTGTGCTATTTTTGCCAATAGGAACATTTGTTAAATACAGCTGACAAAATCAGTGCTGCTGTTAGATGTACTCTAAACATTTGTTGACTGATTCGCATTTGAGTTATTTCATCATTGATTATTATGAGGAGTATTCGGAAAGGTCCCAACTCTGCTCTGAACTACAGCATCCACCTCAGAAGATGTCGTAAAAAAATCCATAACATCTTGTATTTGAAATTAGCCTTTTTGAATATCTCCTGCAAAAGCAAATGCATATATTGCTGAAATAGGAAATGCAAACAGAAAAGTTGGCAAATTATAAGAAAACTTTTCTTTTCATGTGCTTATCAAATTTGTCATTAGTTTGTCATGCTAATGGTTCAGTTCAGCATTTCAGTGAAGTTTATCAGGCAAATTAAATTCTTCTTTACCTATGCATTTGAGGGGAGGGACCCGAATACCTCAGGGTGTGGTTCTTTTAAGTTAACATTGTTATGACCCAATTAGAGCCTTCAGCTTTTCCCCAGCACTCAAAATTCTAAAGGAGGTTTTGCAGCATTCTTGGGTATTAACATCAGAAAGTAATATTCAAACTGTACCTTTCATCTGATAGGACAGAATTATATAGGTTATTACAGATATTCAACTTATTTTACATGGGAAGAACAGCGATTTGATATGTAATTTTTGAAACTGTACAATAGAAATCCCTTGAATATGTTGTGTAACTCATAACATTTGCATTTGTCATACCAGTGTGATCAATAGCATTCAGTTTGCTTAATCATGCAATAATAACCTGCATAAATTGTTAGATGTGTTATGAAAAGTAGAAGTGAAGGTGGTCTATGGGTACTCATCTTCTGTGTGTGGAATGTTAATGTAATCCTGTGTTGGTAAATCAAATTTACATCACAATTTTATTGCCCACACAGTGGTGGGGAGTGAGTAAATTAGGTGCCAGTATGACATAATTGAATAGGTAAATATTGAATGTCATGTAAATACTCTGTATCTCAGGTTCCTCCTTCTGAAGAAACACTCCACTTAACAAGGTTTAAATGTCCATTGGAAATGTTTCTGTTCAAACTTCAGTTTGACCAAAAACCCCAAAACCAAGCAACAAAAAAACCTCCACCAACCAGGAATTCTTCATCATAGCTGTGAATCTGCATTCATTTTCTGACTATTACTTGGTATATTCTGTTTTTTCATATGCGAAATAGCACTTGGTAATGGCTAAACACTGCATTGTTTGATCCTGAAAAATGCTCAATACAAAATTTTCTTTGAATTGTCGTCAGGAATGGTAAAATTTTGTGTTCAATACTGAATAAGTGATGTTATGTGACATACTGGTTTGGTTTTTTTATCCTAGCTGGAAAGACCACCACTGATGAGGAACTAGAAGAAATGTTAGAGAGTGGTAATCCTTCCATTTTCACTTCTGATGTAGGTATTTCTGGTCCAGTTATGTCTCTCCCCATTCTGCTGTTTCTGCTAGTGAGAAGTGTGTCACTACATACTTACTTACATGCTTTTTTTTTTTTCATTCTCCCAAAGATCATATCGGACTCGCAAATAACTAGGCAAGCTCTGAATGAAATCGAGTCGCGTCACAAGGATATTATGAAACTGGAATCTAGCATACGGGAACTACATGAAATGTTTATGGACATGGCAATGTTTGTTGAGACTCAGGTAAATGAACCAATTTAAACACGTTTACGTAAGTGGGATTTTTTTTTCCCCAGTCTTCCTCTTTGAAATAAGCAGAGACAATTGCTTGTATTCAGATAATACAGACTTAGAGTGGTTTTTGACTGTGGTTAGAATATGTGAAAGTCAATCACTGAAGGTTTGTTGGTTTGTTTTAGGCAAATGTACAATCTAGATGTACTCATAGTATATGCTGTGAATAACTAAGCATAGACTTTCTTTTCAGCTGGTATACTTAATATTTTCTCCAACATGCTTATATTGCAATATACTTGAACATTTTGTATGTGTGAGTAGGAGCAGCTCTCTCCTGGAGTGTTGGCTGCTCTCTTGGGAATTTAAGATTCTCACAGACATGGTAAAGGGCTACTGTGGTAGAAAAAATGTGTCTTAGCAAAGATGTATGCAATTTCCACTTAATATGAAGGTATGATTAACTTATAAGTAGCATGAATGTAAAGGGATTGATAAGTCATCTCTTATATTTATAAGCTTTATCTTGACATGTACATAAATTTGTTCTATTTGTAGTCTTAATATACCAGTTATCTAACAAAAATATTTTTGACTTCTTAAAATTCTTTGATTTATGCAGGAAAGTGAAAAGAGAATAATGTTGACGAGAGAAACTTTCCTAAAAAGGACTTTTTTTTTTATTGGGTATTGTTCTAGAAGTCCTGTGTTGCTTTGATATTCAATATATAGCCAAGGCAAATTGGTAGCAGTTTTCTTTTGTATTAGAAATGAACAAAAGTTACTTTTGCATCATTCTTTAATGCTTTGCTGTTTACTGCTGCTGATTATTTCTTCTGATGGACAGAAACACAGGTAACGGACTTCCTGTAATTTTTCACCAATTCTCCATTTCATTACCAAATTTCATTCATCATAATTAATTTGAATTTGTTATGTATTGACATTCTAAACCCTCGATTCTGAGAAACTTTTGAAGTTACTATTATTTGTATGTTTTTTCTTAAATAACCGTTGAACTTTGTGTCAAAGTAGTCAATATGCTTTCCCACTTCCAGGCACGTCAGGGATTTCTGGTCTCTTTAGATGTCAGTTTTAGTTTTGGCTGTTAAAACATACCTCATGTTCAAAGGTATGTTTTCAGGTGTTCAGTACTTCTTCCTGC
This sequence comes from Chionis minor, assembly GCA_013398295.1. Taxonomy (NCBI): domain Eukaryota; kingdom Metazoa; phylum Chordata; class Aves; order Charadriiformes; family Chionidae; genus Chionis; species Chionis minor. The sequence continues at coordinate 1,759,533 of VZSF01003599.1, read as the reverse complement.
AGAAGAGAGAAATATGCCTTCCCTGCCCATAAATGTTCCTTGTTTGGTTAGAAGTTTGAGCCCTCGCTTGTCATTCCCTTTTTCCTCTACTCATCAAAGCAGAAAAAATGTCAGCCACTAATACATACGTTATTCACTTGTTTAAAATAATCATTTGTGTTCTATAGTCTTTCTTCTCTTAGGTTCATTAAACAAGGATCCATGGATTGCAATAATATTTTTTTTTTCTTTAAAACTTCATTTTAAGGGTGAAATGATCAACAACATAGAAAAGAACGTGATGAATGCATCAGATTACGTGGAACATGCAAAAGAAGAGACAAAAAAGGCAGTTAAATATCAAAGTAAAGCACGAAGGGTATGCTATCTATCTGTAATTGTGCTAGTCAGTATATTAACTTAGCACAGTATGTAGCGACCTTCAGTTTTGGTTGATTTTGTTGTTACAGTATTCAGTCATTCAAGGTAGAATTAATATATGCATTTTACTTTTTTGCAGTTGTGATATTCAAAATTGGCTTAGAAAATCTTGTTATACATTAGTATATGACAGAGGAAAATTGACCAAAGCATTTCACAAACAACCCCCCCCAACCACTAATCCAGAATAAATCGTAACATTTCCAACGTACATTTATTTGTTATAGTTAGTATTAAAAATTTGTATTGCCACTACACAGTAGAAACGTCTTGTACTACAAAAATGGTAAGGAATTCACGCACAGCTAAGGCTATGTTCACAGTTTTCCATTTAAAAACCTGTCGTTACAGAGTGTAAAAGCCCCAAAAGAAAAAATAACATATTCTGCTAGTAGATAAATTCATAGGTTCTTCCCATCAACTACCATGACACCTCAAATTATTCAGACTCTAAATAGGCTTAAAGGTTTTTGGCTCTCTATTGCTGGTAAACATACCTGGATTTGTAGCTATAAAATCACCTTGTTTGCAGGAAAAATAAAATTTTTGGTTTTGCTGAAGCAGGCTTATTTTTTTAGAATTCCATCTGTAATTATTGTTTTTACAGACAGCTACTTTTGTACTCCTGTAAAAGTGCTAGGCTAGGGGACTCTTCCCTCTGGAAAGGCGTTGAACCACAATGTCCAATCTTGTGGAGGAACTGAGTTCCAAGTGACGTTCACGCCTTTTCCATTGGCGTGGAAACTTGGTTTGTGTTTCAGTATCTTCCTTCCCATCAGAAAGCCAAATAATGTATTCTGCAATCAAGCTACTAAGTAATTTGTTTTTATATTTTGTAACTGTATGATTGCAGAGTGAATGACATTTTCCCCTGACATTATAATTCCCCCTCTTGAGATGCTGTGCGATTTTTGTGAGGCTTTTTATGGCAAGTTGGATTTGAGGGAATAATACATCTTTGTCTAGATAGACAGATATCTACATATAGATAACAAGCCTCTTACATTTTAAAAAAAATTACTGAAGCGTTAGAAGAGCCCGCTTAGTGTATTTGTAAATGGTGGTTTTCTCAACTTCGATAATTATATGGGTATTAGTCACATTAGCTTACCTGTAAACAATTTTAAAATGTTTATTCTTATGCATGCAAGAGTATACAGAAAAATTTATCTCTATTTGAGAATACTGTAGGCTTTAATAAAAATGAGTGTGGATCTAAAAACTGAATATTTTAAAAATTGAAAATAAATGCAAGTCTTAAAATGCGTAATATTAAAATAATAATGCCTTGTTTTTTGACAGAAAATGTGGATAATTATCATTGTATCATTGGTGTCCATTGCCATAATTGGTCTAATTATTGGTTTGTCTGTTGGTTTTCGGTGATGCTTTGGATAACCTCAGCATGCATGACTTCCTGCCAGCGTGGCAGTAAGTAACTAATCAACTAATTTTGCTCCTGTTTTGCTCTGGTAACTTGGATTGTTCTACTAACCCTTAATGTGTGTTACAGCTAGTTTTGGGGGGAGGCTCGAGATGCACCTTTTCTCTCTGCATGCTGTAAACAGTGCTGGGCATGTGAATGTTGCAGAGTGCCATCTAGTGGTAAGCTGCTAAACTTACAGAACGCAATCACCTCGTAAGACTTGTAAACACAGCAGGAAATGAGACCAAAAAATCCAATTATTGTCTTGCAGCCCTTTGATATTTTTTTAAATTTTATTTTATACTGGAAGTTCACATCAGCAAACAGTTTGCACTAAGATACAGAATACTAGTTATACTTGGAACTTTATTAAATGTCATTTTCCATAGTTTTAAGTAAAGCTTTCATAAAAATAGATGTCTATAACCATGAGGTTGGCTATTATGCCTTGCAGAACAGCCTAAAATTTCTTACTTTGCAGCTGTTTATTAATAGTAAACTAAATGAAACAGTGGGAAATAACACTGTATTTGTAAAAGGAAGTCTGCAAAGATTCCAGCTGGAATTTTAGAACATGAATTTGAGAATTCTTTTGGTCTTCATGTTTTTGTTATACTAATCTCCAATTTCTTGTCAAAATAACACCTAGCTAGGCTAAGTAGAAAATAGCAGTTAACACTTCTGAGTCCGATAGAAACTCAACTTCTTAGAGGTGGTATCTTTAAGCTATATACTAAGCATTATGAACGGGATGTCGTTTCAGATGGCTAATCTTCTGTGCTAACACTCCTTTAATATAAAAATTTTTAGTTTTGATGTTACAGTTTCTTCTCAGCTTTGGCTTATGGGCAGATAACAGGATTTCCTGTATCATTGCTTATAGTCAGAAAAACCTGACCTGATGTCAGACTTTGCATTTACATAGAACCGATTTTTTTTTCTTTTTTTTTTTCTTTCCCCTTGCAACTGTTCTGAGCTATTCCCTATGCAATGTTTTTACTGACGTTTTATTGAATTCCACTAAGTGTGCAGTTGTAAAGGTTTGAGCAGGCTACAAATATTTATCCAGGGAGGGTGGCAGTACGCGATGTTACTGCGCTTAGACTTCACCTTGATAAGTAAATGCTCACTGGTGCATCTGTTTCTATATGTAGTGGTATTTACAGAAGTTGCATATGAATAATAAAAATTATTCCGTGAAGCAAAATAACGAAATGTTACACAGATAGCTCTATCTTTTAACTATAGTTACATGTATGTTAGGAAAGAAAGACTAACAACAGGAAATCATAGCAGTAAGTATTCTTTAGAAAGAAAATCCAAATGCTCAGATTAGGTATCAGTACTCCTACTTTTCTCTGGCTATGCGTGTCTTTAAACAGCTCTGTATCTGACAAGGTATTTCAATCTCAACTTTTCTCTCTTTTTTGCAGAAATTGATGTTCATAATTATATGTGTAACTGTATTGATTCTGATACTTGGAATTATCCTAGCAACAACACTATCATAGCAAGCACATTCCAAGAGTTACGAACCTTCAGAAACTCCAAAATACATCTTCAGTAAAACCAAACACTTTTTCAGAAATGATGCCTTACGTGGTTCCATGATGATGACCTATCACTAATGGTTAAACATGAAAACGAAATTACTCTTAATGTTTACTCATAAAGGAAGATCAGAATGTATTAGGATACGTATGGATTTTCATCGTAAACTATACATTTGTAAGACTGAAACTTGCTCTTAATTGTTTTCAACTAAAGTAACAGGATTTTTTTTTTATCTCAGTGTTACAAACAATTTAGGGAGTTGAGAGACTTTTGAGTTTTGACTGTTTGGCTTTTTTTTCCTATTGCTAATATAATTCTAATAATGAATTTTAGTATGTTACCAGTGCTGCTTTTTGTTAGCACTCTTGCGAACATTTTTATGAGATGTAGCCTTGTCTTTTAAGTGTATTGATTATTTAGTCACCTTAACCTATCTAAGCTTTATACTTAAAAACTTTTTCTCCAACAAGTGCTAAAATATTTTATCCTGAAAAGACTACTTATTTATCTGTCTGCCTATTGCATTACATGTGAGAAGAAAAAAAAAAAAACAACCCAAAGTTTTCTACACTTTACAGGGTTTGGTTGTTCTTTTTGTTTTTCTTTCAGTGTGGCTATGGTTAATTGCTTTACGTACTTCCTTGCCTTTATAATACAAAGTTAGTTGCAGCACTTCTGGTAAAAGCATGCAGTAATGAAGCACACTGAATTTCAAGGTGAGCAGGTAATTTTACAAATAATCCTTGTGCAAAGGAAACTGATGGATTGGTTTAGCCTTATTGTTCGTATGAATGTGACAAAAATCGCACTCTTTCTCTATAAAGCCAAGCGAAGATTTTTATTCAGAAGCTTGCTAATGTTGATGTGTGAATATAGCACATGGGGATAAACTCCCTCAGAACAGTCCAACGCGTAATACAAACTAAGACACTGATTTGTTATGAAATGTGTGTGTTGTATAACATATATGAAGTGTTTTAGTAGATACATACCTGTTGTAATGCTAGCTTGCAAGACTTGAAAGCCTTTCAATGTAACCAAATAACTGCATTTAATGTTACAGGTTATTTTTGTATTTTGTGTGTAAAATATTTGTAACTTGAATTTTTGACTTCTCATTGTTTAAGGATTTCCATGTAGATATGTAGATATATTTACACTGTAAGAGAATTAGAGGAAAGTATAACATCTGCCTTTTTAAACACAGTGTTTCCAAATACTCAACTATAATGTTAACTGCGATAACTCAGTCCTAAAAGGTTAGAATCCTTAAACTTACGTTTTGTTGAAAGTGTCTGAGATCAAAGTTACTTAGTAAACTATAACTCAGTCTGTTGACTTAAGGAAATTCAGCAAAGTTTACAATTTATGTTGTATGTATGAATATTCCTGCTTTGCTGTCCAAATACACTGTGAATGTGCTGGAGCTATTCAGATGTCAAACATGTTGAAAAAAAGAAAAAAAAATCTTATTATTCGTCTTTTTGCAAGTCAGCCATAAAGAAGTCGCTTGAAAAATTTCGGCTTCATTAATGAACAAATTTCTTTACCTCTTAAGTCCAGAACACTCACCGATGTTTGTGAGGAAGTTTACATGCAAAGTAAGGAAAGATTGATCGCCTTAGTACCCGTTCTAGGTAAAATGTATTTTTATTCTATAGTTTTCTAGATTTTTATCAGTAAATATTATTTATACAGCTACACAAATTAGATTGGGGGAAAAAATGGTTCTGCTGTTTAACAGCTGGTTACCTAAAATGACCCCCCAAATCCCGTCATGTTGAATTTTTTTATTTATAATGCAATAATTTGCCCATTGAGATCAGAAATTGGAATAGGCCACTCCATACTTTTTACTTGTTATATGGCTGCCTCAATGAGTTGGTTTTAAAACAAAACGTGTTTTTCACATGAACCTCTTTGTTCTGTTAATATTGGAGGGGAGTAAATCTCTAACCTATGCACTAATAAATTTATGTAAGCAAGTATCTTCTGGCTGTTTTTATATTTATCATGTTATTGTGACCTTTGTGAATATTTCCAGTGCGTGTTTGAATAAGGCTGGTATGTTTTGGTATGTTTTAGCAAGGATGTATGTTCAAACAACCGATACCTAGGTCTCAAAGGTCTTAATGTATTTCCTGAAACTTTTTACCAAAAAGGGTGTAGAGGTGATCAAAGTAGGTTTAGAAATAATTGTGAAGACATTAATGGGATTTATTAATTTACACTATGCCCATGGAATTTTGCTTTAATATGAAACTTGAAAAGAATGCCCATATTTTATTTGAGCAATAAACAAAATAAATATAATGATAAACATAATAAACATGATGAATACTTGTTGGCTCTTGTGCCCGAGCAGGAGCCTGCTGGGAGCTGACGCGAGCCTTTGACGCGGGCAGTGCTCTGGGAAATGCGGTACCGGTGTCAGCAGGGAGCTGCCCAAGGGGAAAGCTTGTTGGGGGGGAAGCTTTTTTAGAGGAGTTTTGAGGAAAGAATGTCTGAAGTTTCATTTGCTTTCATTTGACTCACTGCTGTCTTCGTACAGAAACAAACTGCCGTTACAAGTTTTGTCCCCGTGCCGCAGGGAGGGGGTGTGCAGAGCTAACGCCAACACTGCGGAGTTGGGAAGGCGCCAGCTTACCACTAACTGTCAGATAAGTGAGAGTGATGCTTATGGCATCGTAGAATGGTTTAGTTTGGAAAGGACCACGGAATCACAGAATGTGAGGGGTTGGATGAAATGTCTGGAGATCATCTGGTCCAACCCCCTGCCAGAGCAGGTCCACCTACAGCAGGTGGCACAGGATGGCGTCCAGGCGGCTTGGGAATGTCTCCAGAGTCGGAGCCTCCACCACCTCTCTGGGCAGCCTGTGCCAGTGCTCTGCCACCCTCACAGGAAAGAAGTTCCTCCTCATGTTCAGATGGAACTTCCCCTGTTCAAGTTTGTGCCCGTTCCCGCTTGTCCTGTCACTGGGCACCACTGAAAAAAGCCTGGCCCCCTCCCTGTAAGTATTTATAAGCATTGATGAGATCCCCCCTCAGCCTTCTCTTCTCCAGACTAAAAAGACCCAACTCCCTCAGCCTTTCCTCATAGGAAAGATGCTCCAGCTCCTTAATCATGACCTTACAGATAATCCAGTCTCAAACCCCCCCTGCCACCCTCCCGCTAGACCCGGCTGCTCCAAGCCCCGTCCACTCTGGCCTGGAACCTCCAGGGATGGGGCAGCCACAGCTTCCCTGGGCAACCCCAGCCAGGGGCTCCCCACCCTCACAGCGAAGCATTCCCTCCTGAGATCTAGTCTAAATCTCCCCTCCTTCAGGTAAAGATTCAGTATTTCTTTGTGGCATTGGGCAAATCGGATAGGAATGGGAATGCTGAACTTGGCATTAATAAGGCAAACTTGTCCATAAAGGCAAAAGTAACAGCACAGGGACAATGTGACGTGGCTGTTCTTACAAAGATCTGTACGACCAAAATGCTCAGGTTATTTATAAGTGCGGGTGTCTGCTGCCCCGCACGGTGGTGCCTTACCATCTGTGGAAAAGCCACCAAACCCCATCATAAATTAATTTAATAGAATGAATTGAAGCTGTTCCAGACATAAAGCTGTCTTTACTCTGCTTCTCTCTGCTTTCTGGTGTAAAACAGAACAGACATCTCTAGGCAATGCAAGGTAGGTTTCACATGGGACTATGTGAGGTTTTGATGAGTAAAATTTAGATAATTTTATTAGATATTAATTAGATATATTTTAGGTATTTTTATTTTATTATTATTAGATATCTTTTTAGACGTGAGTTTTTTTGATATTTTCTGATAAATAGAAGACAAAGGGAAATTAGGGTACTGCTGCCTATGAGGAAGGATATTTT
>VZSF01003599.1:1559820-1752242 GCA_013398295.1 Chionis minor | reverse complement strand
GGAGGGGACGTGAACGGGAGTTTGGAGACTTCTGTTACCTGGGGTTAAATTGGAGTGGATGTGTTCATGCAGCTTGTATGCGACTTCCGAAAATAACCCGGCCGTGCCCGGGCAGGGGGGCAGCTGCATGCGGGCTCAGCCCCCCCTGGCTGGCAGCGCCTGCACCCGCGCTGTGCCCCCCGGCCAGCACCGCAGCGCTTGCCAGTGAGCATCGTGGGGTTAAAAAAGAACACTTTATTAGCACCTGTAACTGGGTTCTGGAGAACAAAAGTACTTCTGGAATAAAGGGGTTTACAAAGGGAAATACATAGAAATGGTGAGTAACTCCAAAGCAATTGTGTTTGTGTTGTGAAGAATGGTTGCTTTCATTGGCTGCATTTAACTGTGGCAAAGAAGGATTTTGATGTTCAAGAGTAAAGAGTTCTTAGAGAACAACTAAGTGATGACACAAACAGCTAACGATGTATAGCAGACTTTCTGGGCTGGGAGGAAAACAAAGATTATTTTGCATAGAAACTTCTATTTCCTGTATCCAGACTTCAGAGAGAGCAGGAGGTGGTTGGGTCAGCCCGTGCTGGTTGCTGGAAGTTGAGAGGAAACGTCTGGGCAGCCTGGAAGTGCCAGGGAGCGCAGCTCAGCTTGGGAATGTGTGAGAGTGAATTCGGATTCGGCAGAGGTGCCGCTTGTGCACCGGCTCGTTTTATAGTCCTCTCGTGGGATCTCACAGAAAAGAGAGAGGCAACTGCAATGCATACTTGACAAAGTTGTTTGGTAGTATTGCACAGAACGGTTAACTTGCCCTGCTTACAAGGTTTTCACTTCTCTGAGTCTGCCAGCACACAGTGAGCAGTGTTGGGGACACGGAGCAAGTCTGTTGATTTCGGAAATGAGATGTGGAGGCTTGTCGATGAGAAGGCATATGTCTATTAATGTGTGTTTAGTAATACTGATGGCTTGGTGGGAATACAACTTTGGCGTCTTTTTTAAGCTTCCTCCTTTCCTGAATCGTGACATGAGCCTGGGTATATCGTAGGATCAGAGAATTCCTGGGGCTGGAAGCGGTCTCTGCAGGTCATCCCCTGCTGCCTCCGGCTCAAAGCGTGTCATTGGTGAGATCGGAACAGATTCTCACACTCTTCTACATCACGGAATGAAACACCTTTGACTTTCTTTAACTGAATCTTACAAATATAAGCATGAATTTATTTTTTAAAAATAACCCAACCTTTTCCTGGCGTGGCTGTTTGTATAGTATAACAGGAATATTTTAGCCAGAGGAAGGAAATTACCTGTAAGATTTTGTAAGATCAGTGAGTAACTGCTACAGCTGTGATTGTATTATTTTTTTTTTCGGAGCTATCCGGCAGTGTTGGCTTGCCTAGTTCTTATCTAGAGCGTGGTTAAGTAGTGGATGTCCAAATTGGTGAAGGCAGCTTTAAAATCTCTGGTTTCAAAGTGCTTTAGAGAAATTCACACCACTATTGCAGAAAACATTGTTTGCGCTTTATGGGGAATGATTCAGGGAAGAAAGTTGAACTGAAAGAACTAGTACTGACACCTCAATTTTCTGCACGTTTTGTTCATTCAACATGAAAAGTTTGGACCATGTATAACCCTTCGCAGTCATGAGTTACATCCACGGCTGGAAACGAGACCTAAACTTGGTTCCTCATTAAACCTGACAAAGGGTTCCTACAGCAGAGAAGAAACTGCCGTAGCGGCCGTGCACTCCAGCGTTTGAAGTAGCGTGGGAGTAAGGGATGCCCTGCCCTGTGGGAACACGGGGATGCGGGAGGGAGTCTTTTCTCTCCGGAGTTGTAATCCTGCATCAACACTACGTACGAAAGTGAGGAAAACCTTTACCGTTAGACCCATTCATTCAGTGGTCCGGAAGAATGCCATTTTGCTTCATAGTTCATCTTCTAAACAATTTTAGGCCGTTGGTTTAATCTTAATCAGCATTTCTCTCTGCAGAGCTTTTCACGAGGGTTTTCCAGCAGTATGCCTCACATGCACCTCCAGGAATTTGGCCACAACGTAGACGCTGTGCGCTGGCCGGAATACCGACTGACTTGGCAGGTTGACTTGTGTTCTGTCCCTGTTCCAGAACAGCAGGCTCCTGGTCACGAAAGGTGCTATCTTTTAAAAGTATGACTAAACCCTGTTTTGTTTTTAATTTATTGCTCGGTTTTATTTTGGGAAAGCGGAAAGCAAATCCTTTGAACGCTGACGATGGGGTAGACAAAACCATTTTGATTTAGAGCTCCCTCGCAACCCTGTATATTTAATGCTGTAAATTTCAGCTGGATAGGAATGCTCTCAGAAAACACAATTAACTCCAGTTTTATTCTTTCAGGCTATCCCCCGGGGTTTCTGATTTAAGCACAGCTAGCAATCTGGACCTGAGTCTAGGGAAAAGATCTAAAACCTGGAATCTGTGTAGTGTGAGCAATTCAGCTCTGCAAAATCATCTTGAAGCTCGGAAAAAAACCCAACCAACCAAGATTCCCAGGAGCTGCCTTGGCGCAAGCAGGTCTCCCGCCTCATTGCTCTGACCTATCTGAGAGCTTTATGTGAAAGGGTAAACTTTGGGTGAGCAGGGGAGGAGTTTGGAGAATGGTGCCCTGGAAAGTACATTGGGTACTCCAGCAGGGCTGCTTCAGTTGATGCCTGCTGTGCATCTTCTTCTTCTTACTGCCTTTCCTCCTCAAGGGTCACAGGCAGCGGCACCGGTACATCCCTGAGACATCCCCGAAACACCCCTGCCGCAGCTCCTGACAGACCCTGCGCATCTGCATTGGCCAGAAGAACGGCAAGTTTTGAGGGAGAAGAGTTTAAACCTAGGGAGAAAACAGCAAATATCGTAGGACCTTCGATATCTGCTGAAGCAAGACGTGACTTTACTACTATAGTCATTTTATTTAAAAAAAACCCCACAAAACAAACCCACACAAACACAAAAATTCCCAAACCTTTGCACAAGGGGTGGTTGTTTTTTTTTTCCTAATTAATTTTGAATGAAAACTTTAGTCACTGAAAAAGTCATGGGAAAGATCAACATGAAACGGAAACAAACCAATGAAAGCAGTATTAGTCAGCAATGATGATGGTTTATTTTAATTAAGTTTACTAATGTGAACTACCTAGGTCAGATCTTCAGAAAACGAGCAAATTAAGTCATCTACATAGGTGGGAGATGCAAGGAAACATTTTGAAGGTTTAAACCCACATATACTGGATAAGGTTGATTCTGCTTAGCCCGTTTTGTAATGGGCTCATGCCATTGTAATAGCACGGGAATGAATTGCGTTGGCTGTTTTTTAAAGAAGGCACCAATTTGCACGCAGGTGAGTAAAAATTCAAGCCAATTTGAACATGATATTGGTTTCTCATACATGCATCTTTATTCAAGCGGTAGTCTGACTTGCTTAGAAATTTAGTTTATTGTTGCTGTAACTCTAGGAGAGGCTCAAGCTGTCCAGCTGAAGCAATCAAGCTTTGTGATTAGCTAAACACGAGGGGGAAATAACGGTTAATTGTCCCACTGTGTCACGCTTCAAGCTGGGAGGTGCAGACAGCTGAAGGTACTACGTGAAGATGCATCTGCAGGTAGAGAACTTCGTTTGAAGTAGTTTTACCTCACAAACGAGGAAGCCAGTGGGGAGTTCGGAGTCAAATCATCTGGTTTGAATTGCAAGAGCATCATTTGTTTAGCTTTAAACTGCAATCATTAGGGTATGGTTTAACAAAAACCATTAAGACAACATTGATGCGGTTGCATTCACCACAGGAGGACCGTAGGCTATTATTGGGTGGTCAATAGTGTAATAAAGGAAGGCAACTGGAAATTGCAGGAAAACATGCCTCCCTGGCGATGGACTCTGGCAGGATTATTGTTCCATCTGGAATCCGCCACCAGGTGGGAACTGCTTGTAAATGCTGACATGGCAGAAAAAGTGAGTAATGTAGAAAAGTGTTTCATTGGATTTGCGTTTGGGGTGGTGTTTTTTCCAGTAGCCCAACTAGCAGTACTCAGCCTCTGATAGTGATTGAAAGACTGGAGAAAGAATAACCCTTTCCCCTATACTAGTCACTTCTTTTCCCCCCCCCCAAAACAAAATTACCAGTTGCTGGGGTGCATTTTTTCTAGTCTTTTTGGTGGTTGATTTATGCCTAGCAACATCTTTAGGATAACCTTCTGAATTTTGCAGTAATACAATCTATTTAGTGCTTATTACTTCAATCCTTATATACCGCAGCATTGTATGAGGGCACATAGCCGACTAGTCAGGCACATTTACCTAACGTGAGCTTTCTAGCCTAGATAATGTCCATTAACTTAAATAACTTCAGTATCTCCAGGTTGCCTCTTTGAAGAGGAACTTCAGTGCCCTAAACCTTGCTGCTTTCTTCTAACACCATCAGGAGCTGATGGTTTGGGGTTTTTTTGTTTGTTTGCTTGTTTTTACAAAGGCATGTAGGTATGTGTCTCTGCAAAACACATCTCATTTCTCTCTAGGCTTTGTGGTTGGTTGCTGCCCATCTCCTTTTTCAAAATTTCAGTAATTGCCTTTGTGACAATTTATTCTGTTTTCTCAGTTTAAAATGTTGCTGATTGTCTACTGTGCGCCTTCGACCTGAAGGATCGGATGATTGCTAACGTGCTCTGCAGATTTATCATTTTCCTCTTGCTACTTAATTTCTTTAATGGACATTTGGCAAAGGCCTTTTAAAATACAGTGACTTGTAAATATCAGCCTTCTGCAGTGCTACAGCAGGACTTAGGATCTGACCAGGAAAACATTTGGCACTTTTTCGTGCCATTGCTTTAATTATGGGCAGTACTCGCTGAACGCTGTTGGGAAAAAAAAACCAACCCAAACTTATTTTCCAAATGCAGACTTTGGTAGCTATTGAGCCATCCGATTGCAGGTCTTAGATTCTTCTGCCCATTTCATCTCTTGGCTTTGCTTTTGTTTAGGCTGTTGCTTTTAGAGGCATAGTCTCTTCCATCCCTGAATCCACCTCATGGTATTTGTAGTGAAGAAAAACGGCAATATGTATGTTCAGTTAAGAAGGACGGTCACCCGTGATACAGACTCACCTTGGTTCTACCCACGCTGCTGTCAGCCGTCTTTAAATATAAATAAATATATAATTTTGCATAAATATAGCTGCTAGCAAATGAACCCAACTCCATCAGAAAATAATCTGAAAAATAGAATTGCATCAGAAAATATTCTGAAAAATACATAAATTGAAAATACAAAATAAACCAAAACCAAACAAGCTACCTTTAACCTTGTGAAAATTTGCAAAAGACATTTCAAAACATCCTGGGTTTAAATGGGTTCACACAACAAGTACACATGGCATTTCCAGCTCGCGTGCTTGCTCTGCTTTGGATTTTCCCTTTTGGCAATTTATTCAGAGTAGAGTTAGTGGATGGAATCTCAGAGGAGAATAAGAGCCAGTGTTTTGAGAACTAATGAAGTAATTATCTAAAGCATTATTTACAATGATTATTTAGAAGATAATGAGACCCTTTAATTATGTTTGCTCTGCATAGCTTGCCTTTCAATAATTCAGGGTATTGACGTACAATTTTCTCTATATTCACTTTGCACGTTTTTGTTTAGAAAAATGTCAGAGCTCCCTGTAATGCCCAAACATGGTTCCTCGTTCTGGATATCGTCTGTCCCACGAGAATATCCTGCTCACTGCGGCTGCAGTAGGAGGCTGTTAGGTTCAGGCTTCTTCAATGTGATGGGAACAAAATAAATTATGGGTGAAATAAAGCTGAGCCTGTTAAAGGCTGTTACGGCTACTATAGTATTAACGTCTTCATTAGTCCAGTAATGTTTCTGTTAGCATTACCTTACTGGAGGTGAAGTTTGACTCGCAGTTTATTTTCATTTTGGGAGTCATGATAGTTTTGTTTCGAATGTAAGAGCTGTACTTTTTGCATATAAGAAATTCAGAGCATCATTACCATTTTAGTAGTTAATAAAAACTTCACCAGTATTTTCATACACACTTGTGAACTTGCTGCTAAAATAGACAATTCTACTTAAGCATATCATTAGCAAGACCTAAATATAATACAGCCCCTGAGGAGACGCGTCCTTTGTCCCAAGCTAGATCTCCATTTGGTACCCCCATGAAACATTGCTTCACTGACTGCAGTGTCACTCCAGGTTACGATGGCTGATGATGTCGTCCTTGACAATTAGAAATCAAAAAGAAAATCCTTAATCTCAGAGAGGGTCCACAGGCTTGGAGCTTATGTTCCAGTATGGCTGGCTGTTTATTTAGAATTGAGTCAAATCAACTCCTATAGGAATCTTTTCACTGACTTCAAGAGATGCTGCAAAGGGCAGCTGATCTCCTACCCGCCTTCTGTTCCTTTGAGGCAAGTAGACAGCGTGAGGAGGAGTATATTTTAATTTTATTGGAGTTTATTTAAAATGTATAACACAGGACCGTTCTAGAATATGGCAGAAGTTAGAAGTTCAACAGGCTTATTAAGCAATATAATCTTGGGTTTCACACGGGTGCTATGAAATAAAATCTGAAAATAATGCTTTCAGATTTTGGGGAAGACTACAAGTAATTATGACTACATTGACAGCAAAGTGAGCTTCTCAAATACCTGTACCTGTACAAACGAGCCGCTTCAATCTAGTTTCTCTGCTGGAGTATTTGTCTGCTGAAGGAGGGAGTTCTCCAGCCTCCCTGATTGAAATTCGCAGCAAGGCTCCTGTCAGCTTCAAAGGTACTTGGTTCAGGCCTGCGCACGAAGTAGACTTAAACCTGTGGTTCCCAAGGTGAATAATTTGTGCATTAACCTGTTGTGCCGGGAAGCACAATTCTAATTTAAATCTGCTAATTCCCCCAAACGTTTTCCTTCTGTTAACCACAGAAAGCACGTCTTTTCCCCTTCTGAAGCGTGTAATACAAGCACGGACTGCAGACGAATGCCAGGAAGGAGATTCACACCATCATTAAACAAGCAACACGAGCACTAGGGAACGCGCATCAAAAGTCTGATGTGTGTCTTAATTTGTATCCTGTAGACACCAGTTTTTCAGCCCCAGCTGGGCAACCCAGAGTACATGAGACAGAAAGCTCTCCGTGGCCGTCAGGAGGAGTGGTCACGTTTCTGATTGCTTCCTCTCTTCAGCTGAGGCAGGAAGCTTGGATTGAATTCCTTTCTACAAACACTGCAAGAATAACTCCTCTTAATGTGGGTTTTAGCCGTTACCTAAACATAAGGGTCATAACTGGACGTATGAGGCTGAGTGGCTCGGTGCCTGACCCGTCATTTTAGATAAGGGAAGTGATTTTTCTTCTGGAACCGAATCATTGATGCTGTACTGAATGGTAGAAATTTATGGCCGTTTTTTGTCCCTGGAAAGAGACCTTGTTCCTTTCTTCTTTTCAACTTCAGTTTTCCCATGCACTGTCCATTTTACTTTTGGATATGTTTTCACAATAAAAGAACGCTGAATTTCACAACTCCATGGGGTTCGTATGTTTTGCATGTAGCTTGCAGATACACTTTCCTTTCAACAGCTTTTTGATGAATTTTTAAAGAGTCTTTTGCAAAACGCTGTTGAAGCTAAGCAGTCTGTGGCTTCACTGCAGCGAAAGCCAGATTCGACCTTCTCAGTGTATAAATGCATCTCAGCTGATGGGGAGCTGCATATTGGATTCTTCTCACTCTTGAGCACTTTCGTAATCGAGAAGAAACGTGGTGCTCTGTCTGTACAGAGATTTCCCTTGAAATCTGTTCTAGGCTTTTTCATCTCAAATGGGGGCACTGTTCCTGCAGCTCAGAACAAACCAGGGAGGTAGGTGGAACGCACCAGCTCCTTTCGAGGGTGAAACTTGCAGTCATCAGACCACCCCATTCTGAAACTGTTTGAAACACCAGCTTTAACTTTTCAGTATAAATTTACCTTTAATTTTTAAATATAAATTAAAAAAAAAAACAATACATTGCTAGATGTTGATGCACAGCATTTTATTTTGTCTGATATGAATCTTTTAGCTTGCTGGCCTAAGAAAATGTTATTTCCTGCTGTCGTAATTCTGGATGGGGGGAAAACTACTCCCTTGCTAAAGCACTACTGAAAGTGTAAGATTCACTCTGTCTCTGGCCGTGCCTTTAGCTGGCACACACTGCCGTGTTGTATGGCCATTATACTCAGCTGGTATAAACAGCAAAGTGAGAACAATCTATGATTACTGGATATAAACCACTTCACTGTCCCCACTGGGTGGAGCATCTCCGCGCACTGAGAGAAGCTGCTTGCGCTGCTGCTTCTAAGGGGTTTGACCTGCTGTCTCACAATACCTACCAAACATTTGGGAGGCTGTCTCATTAAAAGTACTAGCTTCCAAGGTTCAAAAGCGCTTTGGCTGCTCATCTGCAATAAAACTCCTTAGAGGAAAAGGGAAACTTTGGGCCGTGCTTATTTCTCCCGTGACTAAGTGTCTTGGTTGGCTTTAGAAAAGCCTAGGGTGGAGAAAGGGAAAGGCGGTTTTCTTTACAGGCATGTCAGAATACCTGCCCAGCATCTCCAAAGTTCGAATTAAAGATGCAAGACAGGTCATGAGTGTTTTGGAAGGGAAGGAGGAGACAAAGGCACATAGAAAGGAAAAAAGAAATAGCCGAGTAATACTGCTGTTAGCTTGAAGCTGTAACTAGTGAAATGGTGCTGGCTGACTTTTAAGGAAGTCAGAAGTCCTGTAAGCCAATTTAGGCTTCTCTCCAGAGAGAAGAAATGCTCTCAGCCACTTTTCCCTCTATTACAGAAGTCCGTCAGTCGCATTCAGGATCACGGCTATTCTGTACAGGATTCCCCCAAGGCAAATCAGTCATTTTTGAAAGTGGATAAGCCCTTGACTGAAGAACAAGAGGACGACAAAGTGGTGAGTAACCATTTCCAGTGCAGGACACGCCAGAATCTGTCTGAAAACTTGCCTGGGTTTGTTCGTGGGGGTTTTTTTTTGGAAGGGTGGGGTTATAAGCAAGTGTTTAAAATAAGAATTTTTTTTTAAATCTTGCCATACAAAGGAACTATGTAAAGCCTTGTTAAGCTTAAGCTTTATATTGTAGGACATGCCTCTAGTATGTAAAACAACTAATTAAAGAACAAAAATCCCACTATTTGGTTAGACAGCTTAGAAAGTGGAGATTTTTTTCAAGCAGATAGTATGTGGACGATAAAAACAAACATAATGCAGCTTCTTTGAGAGCTCTACGGTCATAACATTTACACACATCCTTTGGCTGCGAAGATGGGCTATTTTGGTTATGCCGTGGCTGTAACCCTGACGCCAATTCTATCACAGAAGAGCTGCTCTAGAGCAAAAGGAGTTGTAGATCCAGTTTTTGAAAACCAAGCTCATAGCCCCAGAAGGCCATGGCTGCTCTTTCAATCCATCCCTATTTCTTGCACTTCTGCTGAGGAAATATTTTTATCCCAACAACAAATAATGCACATTAAGAAATGTAGTTTAGTATTTCTAAACTAGTCATCGAGTCTAAACCCAGCCTAAACTATGGCTAAGCCCAGCAGTCTCCTGGATCTGCCATGAGGCATCATAATAATGGTTTGTACAAAATGATTGCCTGGTCTGTCTTCAACTGTATTACCCACACGTGGTATCACCACTGGTGATGAACTGATGTTATTGTCCCTGATGCCTATGTTTTTAGGCATTCATTGTTAAAATAATTGTATCTCCTTTTCATGTTCACCACATAAAAAAATCTCTGCTTCCTAAGCTGCCTACCAAGTGGTACATTTATTTTTAAATAAATCAATTTGCATGTGTAAAAGAGTACATTTAGTCTCCTCCTACAATATAAAGCTATTTCTCACCCCTTATTTACACAGTTCCTCAATAGTTATTGATGGCAGGATTTTTTAAAAAGTTCAACTAAAATTAGGTTCAGAACCACTATAAGAACTATCACAAGTTTCTACAAAAGGTTTTCAAAGTGCTTAGCAGAATATCGTGTGATCAGCATTTCTGAAATGAAGTTGGATAGCTGACAGCCTATGTATGAATTTAGGAGGCTAATTTTAGGTTACAGTAATCTTGCCCTGTGCCTGAAGACTTGATCCGCCCCGGAGAGTCACCCACTCTGTCTGCCAGGGCAAGCTGGGAGAAAAGCTCCGATGTTCTGCTCAGACCCAAATCCCGACAGCTGGGCACACTTGCGCTCACTTGACTTTGAAGCTATTTATAAGGCTTTTGTCAGAGTTCCCGTTTATACAGTTTCCCCTAGTGTATTTTTGGGTCTGATTTTCCTTACAGTATGAGGCAAATAAAACCATGGAACAAATCAGTCTCAGAAAGAAAACAGATAAAATCATGACAAGAAAAAATTCAGCAACTGTTGAAATGTGTTTTTAATTACAGCTGTTTTTTTAAAAAAAAATTCCTAGAACTAACAGCAATTACTGTAAACTTCAGTTGTTTTTGAAGAAAATAAAGGCCAAGTCTCTATGTTTCCCTGTAATCCAACTGGATTCACCTATCCACATGCAAGAGTTGTTTTTAGATGATGTATTTGCTCTCTACATTTTTTTCTCATCTGAGTTGGGTCGTTGCTAAGCTATAGGCAAGCATGTGCTACACAGAGTGACTCATAGACTTGTAGGCCAGGATGCTTTTCTTGGTTTTCATTGAGCATTCTTTTTCTTCTACACAGATATAAATAAGTGCCCTTGTTGACTTCCCTATCATTTAGTACCAGGGAAGTAAGTCTGAAATAATTTTAATTGCATTAAAATATCTTTTCTGTGATTAAAGGGGAACTGTTTCATTACCATCTGTTATAACATTAAAAGTTCTGTTCTTACATACTGATATATGTGGGTCCACAACAGAATATAGTAACATATGGAGGAAAAATAAAAACTGAACTGAATTGCTGTTAAATTGTGGTTATTTAAAGAAAAAAAAAAGAATATGTATGTAATGTTCTTATTAAAATGAATGATTCTATTGCCGTTTGAGAGAAAGCTGGCAGCTTTAGGAGGAGGCAGTGAGGTTTCACAGACTTCACTGGTTTGGAAATGAGAACTCGGAAGGGAAAATGGTTTTCCCATTTTTTCCTGTACTCCTGGGAGGCGAGCTAGGCTATAGGAACAGAAAGGAGGAAAGGAGGTATGAGCAAGGCCGGGAAACAGGGGGTCCCTTGCAGCAAATCTTTGTCTGTGTTTTTCCTTGGAGTCGTAGTCTACGGCGTCAGCACCAGCCGCTGCTCCTGTCAGCATTTGCGGCATCTCCCTTCTGCCCTCATCACCATCGTCGCAACGAGCTGTGCCGACTTAACCCACACCTGGGGCCAGCTCACCTTCCAGCCAAGACCTCCTTCAGCTTTATTTCTCTTTTAATCTGGTTTTATTATCCAGGTACAGTGGTGAACTAAGGAAAAAGTATTCATACTTCTCTGCTGTACCAACTGGGCTTGTATAGATGATCTTATTCAGGGTCCAGCTATGACAATTTTTTTTTAAATGTCTAATCCACATCAAAACACTTTGGGTGAGCCTTTACTGTGTAGTAAATTTCTTTGTGTGTAGCCTCCTGTGCTCTTCCCTCTTGAGTATGTTTGCATTTGTTGTGTATATTTGCTGCCCTTCCCGTTTCGGTGTCTTAGTCATGGTGGGTTCCCACCAGTGCAACATCAGATGAAAACAGGAGAAATTCAGAGAATATGGGGGAGGGGACATTGTTTAATTTTTCAGGAAAGTCTTCTGGATTCCTCACCAGCATCCCGGCCTACAGCAGAAACCATCAAAGCTAGTGACAGATGGCTGGTGTTTGTAGTACGAGCAGTTCTAATGACCACCTTTGGTTCACAGACGGTGGCTGCAGAACAGCTACATAAAAGGTTTCTTTTCAATTCCAAGCAGCTATCTGCTTTATTCGAACCAATTCACTTTTGCTTTCTGTTTGGTTTGTTTTGTTGTTTTTTCCTCCTACCATCTTCTGCTGGTGGATAATTAGATAATTTTGAGGGCTGATTAGAGAAAAGAATAGAAAAACACTTCCTTTTGTGAGAACAGCTTCTTGCTTGGTATTGCAAGGTTCAACTTTTCTCAAATATGAAACCCACACCTCAAGTGGTACAAAATGCCAAGTCATGCTGGCCAAATAGAGACAGCCTGACTCACCATCACCAGAGAAAGGATGAAAATAAGAGTAGTGGTGTTTGGAAAGACAGAGATCTCAGTCACTTTGTTTACTCTCTGGGAGCGGTCTTCGTTATCCAAGATTAAATGTTATGTAAAGTTAAAAAAAAAAACCAACCCAGCTGCTTTGCTGGTGCTTATAGACAGCACACAGAATGAGGGACAACAGGAAACTCCGTTGTGAAATCTCCCTTGGACATCAGAGAACAGAGGAAAGAGGACTCAACCTTCCTAAAAAAAGAGTACCAAACTCCCTTGAACTGAGCAATGTGGTATGAGGCCAATTCCCTAGCTGCTTTATGGGGTTTATTTAGGTTTGCAAGTTCTAGGAGACAAGACTGTCTTACATTGAATATAGCATACCCTAAATCTGGCATGTGATTTCAGCAGTATCTTGACGTTTAAAAAAGGAATCAATGCTAAAATCTCTAGCAGAGTTAAAATATTTATTCTGTAGCCTGTCATTCTGTATTGGGTAACAGTAGAAGGAACAAAGGTCCCTCTCTGTGTGCTTTTTTATCCCACTTAATTCAGGGATGTAGCAGAAAGTGCTCTCTTTTGACTGAGTAATCTGATGAAGCAGATTTGCCATTTAACTACACGCTACTTACATCCCTGCTGTTTTACCCATCTCCCACATCAACCCAGTATGAGATTCTTCCTGAGACTGACAAAGAGGCAAAGTGCCACGCAGTGAACAAATGGCGCCTAATAATATTGCTGATTTGGATTGCAGTGGCATCCAGTCTCCCTCATCCAGGCACGGCTCAGAGGCGGGATAGTAACCGGGCTCTGCCCCGGAGACGTCGTGTCCGCTGCTGCTCACCGAACGCCACATCCAATTTGTTCCATTAGCCCTCTCGAGCTTCAAGCCTACACTCTGAAACTTGCGCTTTACCATGCGAGAACAAATTGATCGAAAACCAGCAGAATCACTGAGACATTTTAGATGTGTTGTAATATATTTTAATGAGCTATTGATGACTTTTGATCCACAGTCCAAAAAGGGCGGCAGGAAAGCAAAACAAACACCTGAAAAGCCTCCGCACCGCAGAGCTGAGGGCAGAAGCAAACAGAAAAGTAGCTCAATAACTGTTAAGAAAAGCAAGGTGAGTGTTACGTGCTCTGAAATCCTCCAGTGGTTTTACTGCCAATTGCTGAAGCAGCTGTCGCAGTGTTGACAGGAATCAGAAGTGCCTGCACGTCGGGTGAAAACAGCGCCTGCACCCTACCCGGCACCTGACACGCTCAGATTTATCTCACATTTTGCTTCCCTGATATGTATGCTTTGGTTTTATGGTCCAGCACAAGGTACTTAACTCCTAAAACTGCAAAGAGTTACGCTATGAATGTTAACCAGTTATAGGACTACACCACTATGATTTTTTTCTTTTTTTTCCCCCCACTTTTCTCATTAGAGTTATTTACTGCTTTCATGGTAAGATATCCGATTTAAAATATTGGTCAAATTGATGTAATCCCCCAATAAAAAAACTACATGCTGATGTTAAATTCCTTCTGTCACGGCTACGGCATGTTAGTTTGTACACCAGGCTTGTGAAAAAGGAGGATCCACCCCCTTCCAAAAAGCACCAAGTTTGAGATGGGGATAGCAAAAGGAAGCGGTGAGGACAGCCTGAGGATGCTGAGCCGGAGCAGCCTGCCCGTCATCCCGCAGAAACTGCTTTTCCAGCAGCATTGGGGTGCATTAGTGAGCAGGAACTTTATCTGATGTTTACTCTGATTCATCTTTTCTATTCACTAATGGATTCGCTCTCCAGAGCTTTCAGTGCTTCTCCCTTCAGTAGATACAAACACGATAAAAAATGCTTTAAAAAAAATCAATAAACACTTAAGTGTTTGGCAACTCTCAGACTTTTTGCTGTATCATTTACTTAACAGTTTAATGCTTAATAGAAGAAACCTGCCTGTTAAATATTCATGTGCAGATTTAGCAGATATAACACACCACAGTTTGATTCAGTTTTTCTAGTTCTTTTCATTCATGGCAAAATTAATTGTTTCAGAGCACTGAAATTGCATTTGCTGGAGAGTAACACCTGATACCCCCTAAAACAAGAAGGACACGGACCTGTTGGAGCGGGTCCAGAGGAGGCCGTGAAGATGATCAGAGAATTGGAGCGCCTCTGCTGGGAGGACGGGCTGGGAGAGTTGGGGGTGTTCAGCCTGGAGAAGAGAAGGCTCCAGGGAGACCTTAGAGCCCCTGAAAAGGGCTCCAGGAGAGCTGGGGAGGGACTTTTTACAAGGGTGTGTAAAGTGACAAGTGACAGGACAAAGGGTGATGGCTTCAAACTGGAAGAGGGGAGATTCAGGTGAGATCTCAGGAAGAAATTTTTCCCCATGAGGGTGGTGAGACACTGGCCCAGGTTGCCCCATCCCTGGAGGTTCAAGGCCAGGTTGGACGGGGCTTGGAGCAACCTGGTCTGGTGGAAGGTGTCCCTGCCCATGGCAGGGGGTTGGAACGAGATGGTCTTTAAGGTCCCTTCCAACCCAAACCATTCTATGATTTACTCCTTTGAGGTCAGTGTCAGGATCTGTTTGTGAGAATCTGCCGATATTCCAGTTTGGGGCAGTAAAGTTTTCATCGTTCAAAATTTGGAGCCCTTTTGGAACGGGCTGCCCAGGGAAGCGGGGGAGTAGCTGCCCTTGGAGGCACGTGAGACGCCGGCAGAGGGGGTGCGGAGGGGAAGGGTTTAGAGGGGGACTGGGCAGCATTGGATTAATGGCGGGACGCGGCCTTAAAGGCCTCTCGTCAAACCTGAACAACTCCATGAATCTATAAAGATGAGAAGTCGGTTAAGCCGACCCTGTTTACACAGCTGCGTCTCGTTAACGTCATGGGCTGCCCCCCTCGCCCTGGCTGCTGCGCTGGGGACACGCTTTGGTGCAGGCGATGAAGAATGCCGACCGCCTCCGCCGAGGTTCTCCTCAGGCGAGTGACTCGGTGGACACAGCCGGTCCCAGCTGGTTCCAGCCGCCCCAGCGCAGGGCACAGCCCAGCCCCGCCGCCAGGATGGCGGGGCCTCACGGAAAAGGCAGCGAAGGAAGGGCAAAACCGGGGCGGAGTGAGGTAAAAAGCGGGAGAAACAGTCCTGGGAGCGGGAGGCCGCGCTGCAGGCACCAGGGCAGCCATGATGGAGCGGCCACCCCGCTGTGGAGGCCCCCGCGCCACAGCGGATTTTCCCTGTCTGGAAAGGTAGAGCAGTGGGGAATGGAGGTTTGAAGTCGAGTCCAGGTAAGGCGGGAGAGAAGGTGTTGTTTTAATTTTTATCTTTGTTTCTCACTATGCAAACCTATTTGAATTGGGAATAAATTAAATTAATATTCCCCAAGTCAAGTCTGTTTTGCCTGTGACAGTAAATGGTGATTTTCCCTGTCTTACCTCAGCCCACGAGGTTTCTCATCTTATTTTCTCCTCCCCAACCTGTTGAGGAGGGCGGGCGAAAAGCGCGCTGGGTGGGCATCTGGCAGCCACCCTGCAGTAGAAAGAATTAATATAAATGTTTGAACAATCCAACTTAAAATACGTAATTTGACAGCTAGAGCAGTATTTCAGGTTGCTGTTAAAATATTAGTACCTGCTGATATGACTCACATAGGGACATATGTACATTTTTATGAAATACATGTAATATCTTTCAGGTTGTTTAATATTTGAGATATAATATGTTTTCTCTTCCCCCCCCCTTAAATATGGTGTCCCACTGCTTCTGTAAATGTTAGTCTTCCGTGTCCTGAAGTACAAGAGCTGTTGGGTGAGACTTTAAAACTAGGGTATCTCTGACCAAATTTTGATCCTGTTGAACTAATCCAAAGTTCATGGATTTTTTTTTGTTCAGTATATTGCAGATCTAAATAATATTTAAAATTAATATTCATTTTTTTTCTTCAGTATTCACCAAGTTTGGGTATGTTTGCATTAGTGATGTGTGTCTGGCAAAGTTATATTTACAAGGTTCACATTAAGTAAGCTGAAATCCGGACTTCACACCTCTCTTATTTTTCACACTTCCAATTAAAAAAGAAAAAGAAAAAAGAAAAAAGAAAAAAGAAAAAAGGAAAGATAGATGGTACAATAATGTTAGTAGATACAGCTGTTATTTGGTCATACTACCTCAGACAGATCTCATCTCACAGGTTTCCAATGGTTATTACTTCAAAATTAAGAGAATCCAGCTTAATTTCCTAAACAGAATAATACTCTTCATGGATTTTCTACATAGAGAGCTATCTAGACTATTTTGGTTTAAAAAAGCCAGAAGAAATAGATTCAGTGAAGGGAAATTTCCGTTACAATTATGCTGACTTCCAGGAACGGCTTTTATTTCAGCAAAATGGCCGTGTATTCAGCAACAGAACTTCTGTGAATGTGGAGGATTGCAAGGCCTTCGCACTGGAGCACGTAGTATCTGTTTTAACAGTACAGGTGGACCGTCCTAATCAAAACTAAATTGATTACGTGCCACTGAGAATTATCTTGCCAAATCAAGCTGTGTCCCTGAGCTAGGTTCTCGTGCTGTTGCTGCCGTAGTGCACTGCCATGCTGCCCGAGAGCCCACTGGGACAAGTCAGGGAGTGAGGCAATTCCTGGGCATAAAGCAAGAAGAGTGGGGACACAAAGGGCTGTGAACTGCCCAGTCTCAGATGGGAGCTTCAAATTCTTCCACCACTCATACAGTAAGTTTGACTGAGTAACAGCTGATTCCCAGCCAAGGGTTTGCAGCGTGGTCAAACGTGGCTTTTGGAGCACAGCTTCCGAGTGAGGTGCACGTTCAGCAGCAAGGATGACCTTTTCATTAGCTGCATAGTACAACACGCAGTGAAGGACCAAAAGCAGTGGGTGAGCAGCAGCACTATGTTGCCATCAAGTGGTAAATACATTGATATCTATAGTCCGAGTGATCATGGCTGGCTGGCACCCACTGAATGAAGAAAAAGAAATACATGAAAAGAAATTTTCTGCTTTTCATTTCTTTGTGTTATCCCTATCTTTTTACTGGTGATTGATCAAATGAGATTGTCTCTTGCTCACTCACTGTTTGAATGAAAGATGTGAAGAAGAAAATTTTCAAATAATGCACTTATGGTATGACTTTTGAAAGAATTTGAATTACACTCTTTCCCTCAGACGCAACTTTAACAAAAATGACAGGAAAAATATATTTTCTCTTTACCAGGATGTCAGCCCTTCAACTTCATTGACATTGTCATCCAATAACACTACTGTGATCACAAAAACAATCACCAGAACACTTCCTCTAAAGCAGAAAATGCACTTTGTCAATGTGAAGGCCCAGAATCTGCAAAATATCAACAAACAACACAAAGGTATAAAAGACCTGGAGATCCAACTGCTGCAATTGGAGTGTGAAGAACTTAGAAATCAGCTAGGATGCCTGAGGGTAGGTAAAAATCCAGTTCTGTTCTTAATATCTTACTGTGCCGGTAAACAGTTACATTGAAAATAGTTTATTCACAGAGGTGTTAAAACCAAGTAGAAAAAAAAAATGTTTTTCTTCTCAGTTTTTATCCAAACAGCTTATTGATATTAAATGTTTTGTAAATTATCACGTGTAGAAGAGAGCTTGGGTCTGAATTCACAATACTTCTGGTTTAGCCTCAAGACTTTCACTAAGGATATAAATTTATACTTTGGATTACTGAGTACCAATCCTATACTTTTTAATTGCTATACTAGCATCAGACTTTCCTCAGCATTGTCTCGTACTAATTTGGTGCCCTACCAGCAGCATCTCTGAGCCCATTGTTACAGCAACATATCATGGAAGAGGAACTTCTCCCAGTTCCCAAGGGCTGGAATTGTCCGTGTTGTTTTCTACCTCAAACCTGGCTTGATTAATAGCCTGAGGAAGTTTACTGAGCATTATGGTACTCAAAGTGTAGGATGTTGTGCTGCTGATGCTACCAAGAGACATCTTGCCTTTTACGCGGCAGAGGATTATTAAATTAAGCACAAAAAGTCACATGCATAACTATAGATACATTGCTATAGCAGGTGTCCTTGTTTAGCTAGAAATTCAGCTATGACAAATCATATGTTACTGTCACCGTATATCTGAGAAAACAGCAAGTTAAAATTTCCTGTCGTGCAGGAAGGGCTGATGGGGCAGAAGCAAGGCGACACGGAAGAGTTGCTGAAGCAATCTCAGAAAGAGCTGCTGTGGCTTCAGAGACAGCTGTCCTTTATCTCCACAGGAGGCCCCAGGTGTGTTTTGGCGGCTAGCAAGGTGAGCTGCTTTATTATTTTTTCGGTCTGCCTCACTGTACGAAGTGGAATTAGGAAGGGAAGTGTTTATCATCATTTTGGCTTGCTTCGTTGAAAAAAAAATGCACTGCAAGATTTATTTTTCATACTAAGCATACTAAGAGGAAAATTCATCTTTTAGCATGTATTTTAAATAATTGTTGCAGGCAATTCAGAAGGACTGGAAAGAACATGAAATTCATTATGGCCTGTGAGAGGTTACATAGTTAAAATGGCATTTCACAAAGCCCTGTCATATACAGAAAGATGTCTTATGTTCTATCTCTTTTTCTAAAGAAAACTGTCTATCAGAGGGTAGGATCATTATACTGGTATTGTTATTCTGGGGGGATTTCGTGGCCTGGCATACAGAGCTGTAATTCCTTCTTTCTCTCAGCAGCACTGTTATATATGCTTTCCCAGTTACCAGCAGCCCGTCATCAGCATAGCTGCAGTCAGCTCTGAACAGGCAAAAATTACTATCAAGCTTGATGCTAATATTTGTCCACATAAACTACTGAATTAATAATAAACTGTTCATGTTAATGACATTCTAACATCTTGCAGTTCCAGTAAAATGTGAGTTCTCCTCTGCTGTGCCATAACAAGTTGAACATGTCCAGTTTTAATGACTCGAGTTTCTAAACATTTACCTGAGATAAAGACTATGTTTTAAAATCTTCACGGCAGTGAATCTGTGCTGATAGTTAAAAAAAAGTAGCCGCTATTTTATTTTCAGAGTGACTTAATTTAATTTATTAATATAATGTCCATATTTTTAGAGCAAGATTTCCAGAAAGTTTATGACAATTTACATATTATATACATATATACACCCCCATGTACAGATATACATATTTTAAATCCACCTATCAAAAGGGATGAGAAGGTTGGTGTGGTTCAGTGTAATGCATTAATAATGCCATTTTACAGGGATCTGACTTACTTTCAACTATCCAGTTGGTTTAGCAACTTTTTATTTTGTTTGTACAAATGCACATAAAGCAATAGATATGTTCATGTAGTCTCCAGCCTAGACAAGATAGGTTTCCAAAATGTGTCACCTGGAATCTTCTGGTATCACTTTGTGTCATATGCTGCAGGCCCGGATTTGTTGCTGAGGCACAGTTAAGTGCTGCTGTAGTTATAGTCAGAAGGAACCTTTGGATTTGAAGCTTGCATGTAGCTTGACTGAGAAAAAAAAATCTAACTTGCCCAAATTAGACCTTTTTTTTAAAAAACTGAAAACAGTTTATGCCACAAACTGGTTATAAAAGAGTGCGCTTGCCTGATGATTAAAGCCATGATCTAATTTGGGAAGGAACATATGATCTTGAGTAGGAACAGCTTTTCTCTCCAAAAATACCAGAGTTTTGTTGTTCCTGCTACAGTCATAAGTAATCTCAGGGAAAATGATTTGGGGCTGAGATTTGCACAAGAGAGTGGTCTTGGATACCTTATTTTCAGATGTTGGACTTTCCATTAACTAATGGACTTTCCATTAGTCTTTCTAGAATGTGCCAAGGTAGACCTGCAGGGAAGACAGCACACGTTGCCTACAACCCTTTTCCTCATTTGCTTATTTTTGCAGTATCATAGAACCAAGGATCAGATTTTTAGCTGTTGCATTCTTGGAACGAGGGACAGATTTTTCAGAAGCAATCACGCTGTGGTACTCTGCACCATACTTTAATTCTAAGCTTCTGAAGAGAAATGCTTTTCATCCAAGTGAGAGTGGTGGTACTCGGTGTTGCTAGAAGGTTGGGGAGTGACGATCTTAATAAGGCGCTCACATTGATGCTTAGGATCTGGAATATCCAGAAATATAAGCAATGCTATATTGGCAGGATTCCTTAGCAGTTTAGTAAACATGATGCTTCAAGGTTCAAATTTATCATGAACCGGAAACCGGGTAAGACAAAACTTGAGAAAGACATAATGTGATGAGTCCCTCTTCCACGGCTTTTAATACCTTCTGGTGAAGCATCTGGTGCTGAGAGTTCCTGGAGAAGAGGGTACTCCCCGTGCACTCCAACTTCATTGAGAACTAATAGGTCTTGGGGGAAATGTGTCTGCTTTTATTAATGCCAAACTTCTCTGAAAACTCTCCTCCTCTTCCTCATTATGCCTGTTAGTAAAACTGGGGGGGGAAGACATATTTGAAAAGGAACTGTAAATTAAAGTAGGGAGACATTATTAAATGGAGAGATGTATTCCTGTGGATACTTTATCAGAATTCAATAAAATAGTGCCTTGAGAGTGCAGTATTTCCCTCCCCTGTTAAATACTGAAAGGAAGATAGAGAAGTTCCACTGAACATAACTTCACATGTTTTCTTGATAATTCAACCTTTATCAGCCTTGAGAATTCAGTTATGTGGTATTGAATGCCCTCCTGAAGGGGTCAGTTCTGTGAGTCAGATCCCCTCGCTGGGGGGAAAAAAAGAAACAGAAAGAAGGTGGGAAAAAACATTAAAGCTAGATATTTAAAAACCGATTTATTTAAAATCTTTCCCTGTATCTCCTTCCAGCGTCTCCCTCTAGCTGCTGGGGAGATGGTTGTTGCGTGCTTAAAAGTTTTTGTGTGAATATAGTGTATACAGTTTTCTTGAGAAGAGGAAAGAGAATGGTTAGGATGCTCCAGGTAATCTGCCTTAATACCCTGCTGCATTTGAGTTTCTGAGCCTTCCATTGGGCAGGCTTGGGAGTGAAAAAAAAAATTGCAGCTCACATTTACAGTTCATTGGTTCGTGCCAGTAGGCCACAGATGACCTACTGAGAAGATCCTGTGATAGCATTACTTGGAGGTAAAATATTCCCCACTGAAACCCATCCTTGCTGCGATCCCACTTGCTGCTTGTCGGCTCCTGCCAGTGCTCCCCGCCGCTGTGTCGGGTTAATACGATGTGAAAGGGAAACTGGCAAATAGGGAAAGCCATCTTTGTGTGCGTATGTGTGTGCGAGCACTGCTGTTTCATAGGCTCCGGCAGCTGCTGCATGCCCGATGATGCTTGCTCTCTCTTTTTCACCCTGCCTCCCTGCAGACAGCTAATGAATCATTTCTAGCCCGAACACAAGCCCTGCAAACACACCAATGCTGCCGCTGCCGCCGCTGCCGCCTTCCTCGCCAAGGTTGTAATTTGACACAGTAGACTGCAGCTCGCTCGCTCGCTCTCGGCAATGATCTTGCTGAACATCGGAAGCACTTGATTTGAAGGTATGCTGAGATTTCACCATTTCTAAAAATAGCTATTTCTGCTAACCGCTTTTGGGGCAAAACGAGGGTGGGGAGGGCTGAAGATGTGGAGGTGTGCGTGGGGGGAGAACCCTCTTTTTAGTTAGCAGTAATGCAGCAGTAACTCTTATCGGAGGCAGACAAACTTTATTATTCTGCTGCAATTTGATGATGCCCTTCACTGGATCTTTTCTTCTGGGTGCTGCTTAGAATAATAAAATGTGTTAGTTCTGTGCACGAGCACTAGGTAAAGGGATTAAACTCTTGCTAGATTATTCCATCCTCCCTCCTATTGATGTTTAACCTGATGTCATTTTCCTGTCACTTTCAAGGTTTCCAATAAAATAAATACTATATTGACAGGTTTGATGGTGCCATGTTTCTGTTCTGTATTAGTGCCTGTGGGCAAAGTTAGTAATCATTCTGGCTCGCAGCTCGCCCTCCCCTCGCCCCCCATCAGCCCCCCAAGCACGCTGCATATTCATAGTATCTGTTTGCTTTGCAGATGTATATTGTCATGTCATGGCAAAGTCATCAATGTGACTTCTCTTCCCCAGAGATGTTATTAATGAAATTGTATGTGGTATTTGTCTGGCATCTCATGCTAAATTAGGCCAATTGCAAGTAAATATCTCATCCTTTTTTGGTAGAAGAGAGAGATCTTCTGCAGCTCTGTAGGTGTATATATAGGGACAAACTATACATAGCAGTATTTGTGGGAAGTATGTTATGTATATGAATATGTAGAACAGAATAATAACATTTTATTTTAGCATATGCATATAAATACCAGTTAATTAGTTAGTACACGCCAGTATGCTGACAATGTATGTATTACAGGGGATACTGCAGGGTTTTTTTATTAACCTCTTTTCAGAATTGGCTATTGCCTATAGCGTTGGGCAGAGAAGGTATGCCTTTCCAGGAGTGATGTGATGCTTGACATTACAGTTGTACATGGTCTTAGTAAAATTTTAACTGAGGACAATATAAGTGCCTATGAAAGCTTTGTGGGGTTTTTTTAAGCTACTGCTGTCTGTTATTTTAGTGGTAAAAAAACTGACTGGGCTTTTTTGTCCAGTGCAGGTAGTGATGCAGAGTTTACATATAAAATAACTCAGCAGAATAACTTATTAATGAGTCTTGTCACTGCATCTAGTAAATACAGAGTCTGCTCCTTAAGTGATTTGATATATTTTGAAGAAATACCCCAAATCAAAGCCATTGATCTTAACATCAAGAATTGCACCAAGTATGCTGAGATAGGGCAAGAATACTATGATTGCCATCATCAAAATACAAATAAGGACTATTGCTTAGCAAGATAGAACAACTGCTGTAAGAAAACAACATGGAATATTAAAGCACAGACCAAATGGTAGGGTGAAAATTAAAGCATCTCCATAAATTCAGTACAATAAAAAATAGCAGTATACATGAACTGATATGAAAGTTACTATAGTCACTTTATGTTTCAGCGTTTTTGATCAGGAGGTGTTACATTTTTATTAAAGGAGGCCTTTCAAGTCTACCCAGCTGACAAATGAGGAAGGCAATTCAGATCAAATCTTACAGATGTCAGCCAGGATTTACCACTGTAGACATCCTTTGAAATACATATGCAATACGTCTAGTACCTTAAAATAGGTTGTTGGGTCTTTTTTAGGTGACTGTCTGTTATTTTTGTTAACAAGATCTGGTGGTCCTGAACAGTGGCTTTGTGCATACTACTTTCTTTTAATACGAAAAAGACCTACTCTAAATGAAACAGGTGAAGAGCTCCTGCTGCCTGCAGACTAGAGAGCAACCCTGATTTTTCATAGCCATATATCTGAATGGGTTCCAGCCTGCTAACATCTAACATGACTGGAAACTAGAGGCAGCAAACAGAGGTGCAGTGTTACTACATGCAACTTTATATATTTGGGTGTACCGGGAGCTGCTTTTTGAGGCATTTAATGTTTTGAATTTTCTAGAATCATAGCCAAATTACAGCTTTAAAATGTCACATGGTTTTTAGGGGTAGGAAAAAATACAGGACAGTGCAGTGCCACAGATTTCTGCATGGAAATGACGTGAATTGCTGATACATGCTACTTTAGTTAACTGACAATTACAAGCTCAGAAATTTTAAGCATCTCTATACGCGGCCAATCTCATACTGATACAAGCTGGATATGTACTTTTGCATATATATGAAACACATTTCTGTCTGAATGTCAACTGATTCTATTTCAGATAAGTGTTAGATGTGCACACTCGTAGCTTAGATAGGTGTGTGATACTGAGTTTGAAATGAATGTATAAGCACAACAATGTTTGTTCTGGTAATAGGTTATTACAGAACTCCGAGCCTTTCTGTATTGCCAGGAGTAGAAATAAGATGCCTGCGATCATTGGATAATTAATATCCTCTGGTATAAGGGGTTTTCCGTGATTTGTGTCAAATGCCCCCCCCAGGTCTCAAAATTACATATCCAAAACCACACTGACTGTATTCTGAAATAAGAAACTAGTTGGTCATGCATCACTGTCCTGTCCATTCAATATTTATGTTGAAGGAAGGTTGGAGCATCAAGGATGTTTTTCATTTAATTGAAACTGTTATAGGCCTTCGTCACTACTACAAAATATGTCAGAGTAGCTGAAATATCTGTTAATTATGACTTTTTTCCTGGGACTTATTTTTGTTTTAGTATTCAGCAAAAGCTCCTGACCAAAGTGGAATTTTGTGTAAATCCTTTGTTTCCCCCTCCCATGGCATTAGCTGGTCAGGTCCAGTGAGCTCTTTGATAGAATGGCAAGCTATATAGATAATGTTTCCTCTCTATACCTTTGAAAATCTTTCCAGGTGTAGTACTAAGTAACTGAAATCTATTTAATATTTTCTGGAGAACACCTGATGCCACTGATGATTATCTGTCTTCGGCCTCTAGATGTTCTATGCTGACTGTCCACCACAGATGTGAATTGTCATGAAGCGTTGCTGACAGTAGCATTTGCTCATTGCCATTAGAATTGAAAAATATACAGCAATATCATGATTAAATATGGAATTGGAATGTAGCCACAGTGCTGGAAAATGCAGCTTCTTCAGAGCAGTGTGTCATGAAACCAGTTTCTGTTCACCAGTGAAAAAGAGGGCTTTGGTCAGACTGATTTGCACGGAGTGGGCTCCTGGGAAATGGCAGTGATAACGTGTCCCTGGGAGAACAGGTAACGACCTCCTGGAGCAGCTGGTCGACACTGAAGTTTGAATGTGGACATTGAGGTTTTCTTTGCGAACTGTAACCATCCTGTTAAATAACATGCTGGAGTCATGTTCGTTCTGTGGACTACGATTGTAAAGTCACCTTGTTGTCATTTTGGTGAGGAAATTAGAGTGGCTTACAGGCTTGTGGCTCAACACTTTGGATGGTGCTTGTGACGTGGCACTTGATAAGGAAATCAGAGCGTGACTTCCAACTCTGCCACAGAGTTGTGAATGGCCTTGGACAAAGCATGTAGTACCTCTTGGGCTCTGTTCTCTTTCTGTAGATGGGAATAATGCTGAACCCTGTCCACTACATGGTACTTATTTTATCTGATGAGAAAATGAGATCTTCAGACCAAAGACTCTTTTCTCCATCAGCCAAACTGAGGCTTCTAGATGTTGCTTATAAATCACCTGATAGTCTACATTGTATGTTGTTGATCTACAGAAAAATATTTCCAAGTGTCAAAAGAATCTGAATTGATTCTGAGGTTTTGGAATAACATTTGATTTGCTAAACTTTCTGTTGTGCTCATGAGTATGTTCAGTTTGGAATGAAGAGCCTGGTTTCCCTGATGGTGGCAGTGGTTCTGGAGAAACATTTACAGTGCAAAAGTCAGGACAGAGGAAGTGGGACTGTAGCTCTGATTTTTTTTAAATTTTATTTTAATTGTCATAAAGTTGTATATTTTCTGTGTTACAAACAGAATAACAGTTGGTTTCTGAGGCAGTAAGTATTACTATGCCAAATGTCTGATGTTGATTAGGAAGCAGCAGCAGCATGTGATACCACTGTGAAGAATCAAGAGGAAGGCATTGCAAATATAATAGTGTGGCACAGTCTTTCTTCTCTGTTCTCATCTAATGATAATTGGAAACGATCTTCCATTTTTTCTTTAAAGATGACGCGGTAGCAAGCTCTTCAGTGTGCTGCCTTCCTCGAGGCCTGATCTGAGCCCGGTGGGCTGACGGGCCGTCAGCACATGCACCCACCTCCTTCCATGCTCCGCCTCCACTGGGACGAGACCAATTTATTTTATTTTATTTATTTATTTTCCTGAGGAGCATAAATAATTTCTGTAGACAGCTTCAATTAAGTTTTTACACTGGATGCGTGTGGGAAAAATGACAATAAAACCCCCGCTTGCCAATTTTGGAAGGAAAATAAGTCCTTTTTGAGCCAGGTTAACTGGGTTAACCTGGTTTAAAGTTGTCTCAGAAAAATCCTAAATCTAGACTAAATTCCTCCAGAGCCAGGAGAGGTTTCACCATTTCAGCTCCCGCTGAGTATTTCTGCGCCTCCTTTTTATACAGTTGAAAAATGGTATTTGTTACTCCTGTGTGGAATATCATGATGCCTTTTCAGCGACGTGGTAAAGTGCATCTTTAGTAAGTACATCGTCCAGCTTGCTTAAAAATATTCTCTGTTAACCAGCAGGGACTTTTACAGATCTGTGCCAGTTTACACTGGGAGGGAGAGCTCAGCACAGCGTCTCTGAGAGTGTGGTAACAGGCTAAACTCTTACTGAAGACAGGTAGAGTTGATGGTGCTTAGAATTCAGCTGGATGAAGCTCAGAGTTGTCACTGTAACGAGCAATACGTGGCTGAATCTGTCCCCTGTTTACTGCACGTTCCCTCTTCTGTGACAGTCACAGTTTTATCTGGCTGTTAAATCCTCCTTTCTGCTCTCCCCGTTTCCGTGCCCCCAATTCTGCATGTCATTTAGAACGTTGAGAATATTCTCTGTCAATTCCAGGACCGTGTGTCTTCCTTTCTCTCTTGTTTACTGCTTGCTAATTAAATTTTGTAGGTGGCAGTTTCAAATCTTAGTGGGACGTGTCACGTGCCTGCTAATGCTCTGCAGATCTCTATTACATAACCTTTAAGTCGTTTGGGAAAATGTGCTTGTGTCATACTGGGCCTGACATAAGGCTCTGTCTGAAGCCAGCGCTCTGATCGGGTTTTTTATGTGCAATGACTGTAGAAATCTTGTGGATGGTTTGTTCTGGCACAAGATTTGTGCCCTCAGTTGTCAGGCCAATTGTCTTATTTCCCTGAAATGCTTTGCAGTCTGCGCTGTCTTCCTTTTCTGCAGGGTAGGAGAGGGGAGGGGTTAGATTTAAACACTCTGACGTGCCAGGTAATGATCAAATGAATATTAAATGCAGTGTGCTAGGATCCCTTCTGTTTTCCTGATAGGGTTGTTCATTTTAGTTTTGAAGTGACCAGAGCAGAGAACAACCATAGAAAACCTCTCGCTCCGTCCCCACCACCCCTTCACCTCCTGCGGATCTTAATTGAGCTCTGGTGCATTATGCAAAATGAAAACATAAATCAATACAGAAGTTTAAAAAAATGCTGTGTAGGGATGATCAATGCTTAATGCGTGATAATTCATTAGGCTGCTGGTTTGCAAAAGGAGCACTTTTATAAATGACAGCGATGTAGCCACTCACTGAATAATAGCTCTTTTTCTGAACCAGCACCAACTTTTGGCCCTGTTTCACATACGCTTTCACATTTTTGTTGCCTAAAACATATTTATACATTAGCCAGTGCAGCTTCAGCACTCCATCATGGAAGGGCCGGCTCTGTGCCCTGAAGAAAGCGAGTCTCATTTTGGCTTCCTGGGCAGGATATGGGCCTCGGGGGCTGCGTCTTGTTTGTGGCGCTGCCATTTGACATGCTGTGTGTTCTCAACTAAATCACAGGAGATCTTTCTGTCTCCGTCTCTGTATCTGCTGAGAAGGCTCCGTGACAATGAGCTGCTGTAGTCTTACAACAGAAGTTGCAGTTAGAAACTAGGAACAACTGGAAGAAATGTTGGTTGGTGGTTGTGTGGATTTTTTTTTAAATGAAGTCAGGTGTTCAGGTTTATAATTTTCTATTGAAATCTGTGACTGTGTGAACCTAGAGCAGCCCTTCGTTTGTAATAGCAATTTTCAGTCAAATCTTTCTACAAAATGCTTAGGAATGATGGTTGCTATCATTCTGTCCATTTTGCAGATGAGAAATTTTCAATGTGCTTCAGGTTTATTTGCGCAAGATCATTCCGCAGGGTCAGTGCAAACCTATGGATATTGTTTGCAGAGTCCTGTCCAACACGTTATCCATTATACCACTTCTCCTAATTAAATGTCGTCTGAGGAGGGAGGAGGGGGAAATATTGATCTTCTGAAAATAGGCTTTCTTTTGTTTCACTTGAACTGGTTGCCTGTGTGCTACTCATAGTGAAGAGTTTCTGAGTGTATTAATTTTCTGAAAAATTACTACTATCATAAATCACGGTGGCTATAGTCGGTTTGTCTGTTCTCCTACTGGCTGCCTGCCTACCTACTGGGTACACTGAAACCACAAATGTTTCATTGCTGGAAGGGGTCTCTGTTGCTCAACAGTCTTAAATCATCTATACAAATGTGTGTATCATACATTCCCTGCGATTCAGTAGCTTTGGCTTATTTGAAGATGAAATGGATGCAGTTAACACTGCTGTGTTGTTGTGGTTGTTGGCTGCTGGATGAATTAGGATGAGAAAGAACAAGCAACAGTAAAGCAGTTTTGTGTTTGTGTGGTAGGGCAGATGGGTACAGCTAATGCTTTTGTATTTTAAAGGAAACCTGTCATTAAGGCAGTTGTTTCTGTTAATGTGCATAGATGAGCTCTTCAGGATCCGGACCTCTTCCGGTTAATGTGCTTTACAATCACAGGGCAAGAAGAGAGCTGTCACCCTGGCAAGCTCCGTCCTGAATTGTTTCAGGATGCAACAAGTGGCTGACTCGAACAAATGAAGGTATGAAACATGAAGACTTACAATAGAAGATCTTTCCTTGCGCTCTCAGCCATAAGCCGATGTCGGTCTTACCCGAAATGGCTCTGCTCTGTGGTACCTGGCCAGCGC
Source organism: Chionis minor (assembly GCA_013398295.1). Taxonomy (NCBI): domain Eukaryota; kingdom Metazoa; phylum Chordata; class Aves; order Charadriiformes; family Chionidae; genus Chionis; species Chionis minor. The sequence continues at coordinate 1,723,352 of VZSF01003599.1, read as the reverse complement.
GAAGTGTTAGGGAGCAGCAGCTGTGGCGGTCTGTTCTTGAGGATTCCTACCAGGGAGGAAATACAAGCACGGATTTTATAAACTTTAGAGTAACATCCTGTATAAACACTGTTGATAAGGGAGAGGGGATTTGGGAGGAAGGGTAGATCCTTCATGTCATACCAACTGTCATAGCTCTGATGGCTCAAATGGATTTAAGCTTATTTCCTACAATGGTGGTAGGTCACACTTTTTCATAGTTCCAAAAGGTGAAGTATCTCATGCAGCCAGAATAAAGCAACCCTGCTCAGTGACTTCTTTGTAGATACTGACCCAAGCTTTTAGGTGCAAATGAGAGTTTTGCCAGCTTTGATATTGATACGTACTAATTATCATAAACTGTAAACCTTATGCTTAGCTTGCAACCTTTCTTGCAAAGCTTTCCTTTTGGAATATTTGTATTTAATTTCAGTAAATACTGTTAAAAAGAAATAGAGAGCTCCAAGTTGGTAATATTTCTATGATCTAATGATAGAAGTTTTGTATATGTGTAATTTTTTCTTGGTATATGGATTATGGAAATTGTCTTAAAGTAAGGCAGAACAATTTAGAAAACAGAACAGGACAGGAAGAAAAGCTGCCTATGATGATAAGAGCTAAAAGAAATAGTGAATGAGGTCATTGTCCTGCTGACACCAATGGTGTAACACACTTGTGTCTCCAGGGCTCAGGTGGTTTTATTGATTCTGTGTGAAAAACTACTCTGAGCAGGGAGCAGTAACCCTTGCTGTAAACATAATATTTGTGTATGGTAAATAAATAAATAAATAAATTGCATGACACATAACTGTCAATGTTGATGCAACAAGTGTGTGACACTGGAAGTGACACTGAACAACTGGAGCATTTCCTATTTCTGATGTGCAGGAAGAGCTGCTAGCCAGGTCCTCGGTATCAGCCTCGTTGAACGAGGCACCGAACACTTCTCAAAAGAGCTGTCAGTCCAAATACACCGTGGACGCAGCAGAGTGGTGCAGCGTTTGAGGGAGCATAAAGGAGAAGCCTCCTTCTCCTTCCCCCTCACCCCACTTTTTAGCCACTTTCTGATGCGTCTTCTTTCCTCTCTCCCCATATTCTGGTTTGTGTAACTAAAATTTTAGTCTGTTAGGTAAAAAGTTACCAGCGCATTTAGACAATCAATGTTGTTGATTTTTTAATATAATTTTCTTTAATAGCATGTAAGAGACGGTGCTGCTATCGAAAAGGATATTTTCTCAGCTCTGCTTTCCTGTAACTAAGTAACAGGACATTTTCCCACGCATGACTGAGTTCTATACTGCAATGTGTGGATGGAACTGGACTGCAGTTGAATTGGAGGGGATGTTAAGCCCTGTGTGCTTTGTTTTGTTAGTATTTATCACTTCTTATTCTAGGCCTAGTAGGAGACTAGAGATTATACTATAGGAATTTGCTGTGGTTTTCTTGTGCCTTATTCTTAAACATCTGATAGCCAATTTTGCCTGGACTGCACGGGTCTGGAATCTGATTTGGTGTAGCCATTTCTATCCCTTCTCCTTACAAGCCCAAAGAATGACTGTTAAAAAAGAATCTTGATATACGTTATGGTTTGAATAGGGTTTGTGGATTTTTTTTAAAAAGTGGGAGAAATTACTTAGTCTAAATAAGGGAAAACCAAAATTAGGAATTAATTTTTCAATTTACTTTCTTTCATGAGCTGGAGGTAGTCGATCTGTGATTCTGGAGAGGTTATAATGCCATATTTAGTTTTTAGTCTCCTCACCTACAAGAAATTACTGTTTGAAAGATAAAATGTCATGCAACCCCTTAGGAGAAATATTAATAATTTATGCATTTTATTCTGCAAAGGAAAGAGGTCTTTTGTATACAAGGAGAGGCATCTGGAGCAAAGCGTTCAGTTGCGCTGGTGTTCTCTTTGGATTTGAACCATCTTTGTTTGCCTCCTTTGTAGCTCTGTGTACTAGTTCTTTGTGAAGTTAGATCAGATGCTGTAGGATTTCCCAGCCAATTGAAATAGGAAAGAAGTGGAGAGGCTTAAAAAAACCCCCAAAACCATAGAGAAGGCAGAGTAGAAAACGGCGTGAGGTAAATAAGAAATCTTGATGATAAACCTATAGAATTAAAAGGCAACATCCATTTATTTTCTATATGTATGAAGAGGTTCTCCTGGTGTTTGCCCAGACTTGCATAATGTAATAATTTTCTGTATGTGATAGCTTGGTCCATTAAATACTGAGTTCAGAAATGTTCTTTAGTAAGAAATGATGAATGACAGTGTCCTCCTTAACTCCTTGTCATTGGTCCTATCTTTGTCCTCAGTAATATACTAAAGTTTAGCTTTTGGTAAGCTTATCATTTGTGGACTACTGCCCCTTCCAAACTAAAGTTCACAAGTAAACAAAATGGGACTGTCCTTGACATCAAATCTGCCTTGAGGATAAAAATGATCTTCTCTTTGTGGTGTTTAGTAATTGCCAAGAGGACAGAATTTTCATAGCAATCATGACTCTTAGAAATATACAGATTTGAGGCACGTAGCACTATGTAATTCGTTTTTATTATCTGCAACGTTCATTACAATATAATTGCTGGCATTAAGTAAGAAGAATAATGTATGTGTGTGAGCTGCAGTGCTTTTAAAGGTCTGGGTTCTTGCTATTAACAGAATTTCTTAATTTTTTGGAATAATTTCAGGGCAGAAGAGGTTTTCTTCCATAATGGGTTGGTGTGGTATATCTTCTTCAGATAGGTGGTAAATCTTTTCTCACGTGCATGAATCCCACTGTTGTAATCCGGTATAAGTGTGCATGGGAAGAAATACATTTGGATTTTTATAGTCCCATCAAACCTGCTTTATGGAAAACAGCCTGTGAAGTCCCACAGGAACACTTAACTATTGCTATCCATCATTATTGGATTGGTAGTAGACTACTATTACATAAATAATGCAAACATCAAGTAAATACTTCAGGGGAATTATCACAACATTCTACTGTGTGTTGCATGTCTCTTAAAATTATCATACATATTCAAAATGAAGGAGAGAAATGTAAGAAACGAGCCACACTATTTCCATCATGAATAACTGAAGCAACTTATGTATCCTGTGAGATACTTAAAATGCACTTTAAAGCTCTATCTTTTTGTATCAGTTTAGGGTGTATGTTCAAGAAAGATGAACTGGAACAAACAAAGAAAAAGAAAGGGCCACATGAATAAGCCAGGAATTTGGGCAGCTTATGTTATGAAAGAACACTAAAAGAGCTTATTCTTTGTAGTCTACTAGTGAAGAAACAGCCAGGTAATACCCTGATTTCATCACTACTTCTGGCCCTTAAAATTTTTGAAGTTAGGTGTATACTTGGCACTTAGTGCTCCAATTCAAACACCAAAAGATTGTCAAGATGATAGAAGTGTTCAGAAATGTTATAAAAGCGTTCATTTTTAGTGTCATTTGTCAGTAGCATCTGTCTGTCTAAGGTTTATCCTAGCTACTGGTTTTACATTATCTAAGTGCTTCAGGGACGTGTTTGCTGTCTGAATTCAGTAATTCTAATGAACCCTTTCTTCAAAGTGCTACATGAATGCTATTTATGTGAGAAGAACCCTTTTACTTTTGCAATATTTACATGGTGCCTGTGTTATTTTTCTCAGTGTAGGTGACTGAATATTTTAAAATGCAAAGTTCTTACCTAAAAGATATGTCTGCTCTGGGAGCCCTAGGTTTCTCCTACTGCCATAATGTTTGTGGTACTGTGAATAATTCTCCTGTTCATTTTGAGGCTTTTCCCAAAGGTGTTTGTGGGAAAAGCAGATTCTTATTTCAAATTGTTATTCCTGTAGGGTCAAATACATTGGATTATTATTTATACTGTCTCAAAAATACCTGCTCAGGGTTTATGCCAAATTAAAGCCAACCATGAAGATGGGGCGTTGGGCGGGGAGAAGTATCCCGGGAAATTTAACACCTTAATAGCAAACCCAGAGGGGAATATCTGTTATTAAGTTGAAGAGATGGGGAAGCGATTTAAAGAACGTAACAGTTGATAGAATTCCATAATAGCTATGTAAGGGTAATTTAAAACATGATGTGTCTTCATGCCAACATCTCTCCACGTGCCTTGAGCTCACACAGTTCCTTTTTCTGGAAGGGTGCAGCAAGGGTGGTAGAGGTTGTGCTCGGACCTGTATGGCTTACCCCTAGGCTGCGTCTTAAATCCAGACCAGTTTTTGGAGGCCCACGCAAGCAGACCTCCTGATGAATTGATGCATGAGGTTTTTTTGCCTCTGCTTTTTCATCTTTGTGGTGGGTCGTGTCCAGCATGAGGCCGCCCTGGCCTCTCTCCTCACAGTGGCCCCTGCAGCCCTGCTGCCGCAGCCTGGGCAAAAAGAGAAAACTCCCGCAGGCGTACATACTTGCCAGCTTCTCATAATAATATGTGGCTTGATTTCCACTTCCTTGAAGAAACTTCAGGATGTTCCAAGGATGCTTTTGGGAGAGTCATCAGCTGGAGAGGTGGTTGGATGGATGTTAATGGCAGAAGTGGTCTCGATCCTTTGATCCGAATAAGCAAGAGTTAAGGGACATTCTTTCAGTCAGTTGATACATGTGAATTCTCCTTTTTAGACAGGATCTAGGCATGATTCTGGAACAAAGATGTTGAGGAAACCTCCAGTGCAAAATGCTCTTTAAACTGAGCATATCATGCCAACTTTCTTTGATTCAACTATGAAGAGAAAATTGAAGTTACATCTCTAAACTTAGCAGCAAAACTTCGTTAAACTAAATAACAAATAACATGTGTCTCAAAATAAACATACATGCCTTAGTCACATGAACGGAGGAGGGAAAGCAGGCAAAAAATTGAAGACAATTTAGAGTGACAGCCTCTCATGCATCTGCTTCAAGTAGAAAGAGTTATTAATAGATATTCAATTTTTCTCCATAAAGACAGAAGAGAAGGTCATGCTAATAGATGGCTCCATTTATAGTAACCTTTCCCTGTTAAAGATAGTCTGCTTTTTGCCATTACTTTGTGTTCTTTTAGATTTATGTTTGTTACCTGGACTGGCCATCGTGGATTATTGCTGCCCTTTCCATCCTTTCAGTCGTTAGAAGGACTGCAGAGCAGTTCTGCTGGAGCCATCCTGAAGGCCAAGTTGCAAATGATTAAGCATATAGAGAACAGGCTTATTTGTTTTCTTAGTCATAGGGTGGTTTTTGAACATGACCTGCGTGTTTGTCTCCGGGCAATTTTGTTTGATACTGGTAGTGTTTAAATGATTCTACCTCAGTGAGGTGAAAGAAGGTTTGAAGGCACAGAGTCCCTAGCTGTTATTGGCTTCTGGCTCTGTGTACGCAAGCCTGATTAGAAAGGGATGGTGGTAGTTTTCCTTCTACAAGCACAGGATTAATGGTTAAGAAGTGTTAAATGCATTATTCCATAGATACATTATTGTACGTTTTATGGATTCATATGATGCACTTTGTCTTTCATCCTGGGATTTCAAAGTACTTACAGACATTAATTAACAAAGTCTTACTGCACATCTGTTTAGTACGAATGATTATTATCCCCTTTTTTTTTTAGAAGGGCACATGATTTGCCCAAGTTTCTGCAATGAGTCAGTGACAGAGCTGAGAATGAAGCCTGGATGTTCCGCCCACACCATAGCCTGCCTCCACTGAGTAAATTTCCTGGTAAATGTGTAGATTTCTGAAAAATATATATGAATCTTTTGCAGTTTTTAATCATTTCCTGGTGCAGAAATTAAAGCAAACAAACCAATGAAACAAAACCATACAGCAGTTGTATACCGCTGTATACACCTAGTAGTTGTGGAGGGTGAAGTGATGAAACAATAGTCTGTGAAAAAGACAGATACTTTTATTGACTGCTTAACAGGTGCTTGTAGTTCCCTACAGGAAGATAGTAACGATGTCAGACTCGCTCTGCAAGTACTCCTTTTATCTCCTTTCTGGATACAGTGGAGGCAGAAGCTAAGATTTAGGGCTAGCAGGGAGTTGTTCCTGTTGCAGAAAAGTAAACTGCATTTATTACAGTTGCTCAAGGAGGTATTCATTCTTGTTGGCTCAGGGAGATCGGTGAAGCAACGTGGCTTTTAATACATTGTTTAGAATTCGCCCTCTGTGTTGCTAGCGAGCAATTTTGCCTGCTATCCAAATGTGAAGATATTCTTATGTGTTTGTTACGTAACAGGATTCAATCCCTGCCCATCCTTATTTGATAATGTACTAATTTGTAAGATATACTTGGGATTGTGTGCAACTCAATCTGATCGCTCCGGGGTTTGTTTATTTTGGAGTTGACCTGAACGTTTCTGGATTGACCTGCGATGAGTTGGATTTGTCTCCGGTTACAAATCATGGCTGATGACCTGCTCTCCTAGCTTGAACAGTGAAGGTGTAGGCTTTTGGCCTCAAAGCCTTCAGACTGCAATTGTAGGGGTGCTCTGATTGGGATCTGAATTACACAGATCTGTGGTGTGTGATGGATAGGCACATTAGATCTGCTGCTACAACCTTAAAAATACAGGAAAAAAAATTTCTTTCTTTGGCTGATAGGGAATTCTCCTTGTCCTAAAAATCCTGCTGAGAATCAAGAGGTTGCTGGAGGTTTCTAAGGAATGGTTCTTCCTGAGAAAATCAGGCCAGGATTTGCTCTTTTTTTAGAATTTAGAAGAGAAAGTGTATTTAAAGACTTTATTCTCTTCCTACATGAACAGTGGCTGGAGTTTGGCATGCTGTCTGCACTGGAAGTTTATTAATGTAATCACTCAAGCTGCAGATAGTTAAAACATTGAAGGAATCAGGCTGGCAGCGAGCCTAATCACTGTGCAAAACCAAGCCATACCACAGCAATATTAACCTTTACCGTCTGGAGCATTCTTAATTTCCCTTTAGTGGGCTTATCTAGGCTTGCCAGTGGAACATGCAAGGTAAAGACTTGAAGGAGATGGGGTGTGCATGCTATGTTTGTTTGTTTGTTTTTCTTCATGTATTCCAATCTTTGCACTAATGGCTTTCATGCAGAATTAAAGTAGAATGTGCACTAATCTGCTCTGCGGAAGGTAAAGAGGTGAGAGGTCAGTGTAAAGATTGTGCTCAGATTCCTCTGGTTGCATTGTTCTCTTACTGCAGGAACGAAATGGCAGCACAAGGCTCGGCAGCAAATCACGTAGAGATAGTGTGGTGCCCCCTCCCTTTAACATATCAGAACTCTGTCCAAACAAGGGCTTCACAACCTATTTACAGACCTCTCAAATCTCGCAATGGAAGCATGACTTTCACAAACTAACTCAACTTCATCCTTTTCTGTCACCTGTGGCAGTTTCTCCGCCATTTACAGCACGACGTGGTGTGTTTCATTGATGTCATATGCTAAGTGCATCTTGTCAGCCTCACCTGCTTCTTACTTCCTGCAGTCATGAGTGTTTTGAGAATGGAACCATGGAGCAGAGGAGGGTCCGTTGGCAAAAGGGCAACTGGGAACGTGCTAGCTAGGAAGGCCTTTTTCAGAGGAATCGCAGAGATTGTACATCGGCCGGCAGCAGCCTTGGACTTTGGCCTTTCTTGTTATGTCTTGGTTGTCTTGCTCTTGTCACTAACTCTTGAGAGAAGCATCTTTCTCCTTACCTATGTGTGTACAGTGACAACGTGATTGTGGATTCCATATCCTGGTAGAGAAAGGGTAATGTTGTGAACTGCTTCAGTCCCGACCTACCAGTTGAACCATTGACCTGATGAAGACTCCTTTCAGCTGTGTCAGCACGTGTGAAGTCATAGTTTAAATGCTACCTCAGTCGTTGCACCATAGGTACAAATACATGATGCTTGTGTAAGAGAGAGAGAAAGCAAAAAAGATTTCTATAAAAGTTTCTGCACAAATTCGAGACAGAATTTAAATTTGTGGAGCTCAGTCAGTCTAGATTGCTTTAGACAGACGATTTATATTAACAACTTATACTGGCAGTGATAAAGAAATAAGATATCCAGGAGAAATAGAATCTGGTTATGAGGAAAAATGTTGTAAGCTTCAAGGAGTCTTCAAAGTAACTGCATTCCTTAAACGATGGAAAGCAGAAAATTGCAATGAATCTCAATTTCATTAACTGGATCAAAGAGGAAGATAGATGTGACCTGCATATCATCAATTCTATCCTTTCGCTTATACAGGATGCAGATGGAGGAAAGGAAAATCCTTCAACTAATCTTCATATAACTTAATAGGAAAGTCAAAGTAAATTGATTTTCACTTCCTGGGCTTAATTCTGGACCTGTGATAATTTAGTTATCAAACTTGCATTTATTCAAAGAGCTCCCCTGAAAAAGGGCAAGTGTCAGCAACTATGATAGGCACAGTTTCATGTGAAATGGAGGTGTAAGCACAGATGTATATGGGGTTCAGGTGATCTGTTAAATGACTCAGAAGAAAAGCAAGTGGGAGGTCAAGGTAAATTTGCTCTAAGTCTAGGCAGCGAAAGGACCAGTTATAGCACCATCACAGAGAGACCATGACGAATGACTTGTGCTCGGGCAGTACTTTAGTAGTAAGTTATAAAAATTAGACCGAGAAAGAAAGTGTTCTATTTTTAGTATCCATCTTAGAGTGGAGATAAATTACATCTTAGAAGTGTCCATCTTTCCGTTGACTGTAAGAGGGCTCAGAGAACTAGATCAAGAGTATGTGTTTATATATCTCTAATGAGAAATTAAATAATCCCATGAAGATTTGCACATTCAATTTTGTATAAAAGTGTGATTAATTTTCAATCTTAAACACCTTTAATCTCTATAACTGCAATAAATTTTGAAAGAATCTCTGGTTCTAATAAATGTTGATGCATGATTCATAGTTTCTGCATAGATAATCCAAAATTCTTACTATCTGAAAAAATGGCTGTGTGTCTTATACCAAGTGGTGGCTGGGACCTGGAGGCTCAAGTCTGATGTTGACGCGTCTCTCCCTCATTTTAGAGTAAAGCAGTCCCATTTTATACTCCACAGGCTGAAAAATCTCTTTTGATTAGCCCATTAGTGCATGGCCAGAATGACAGATTATTCACCTGTAGAGCTAAAGCTGTGGACTGCAGTGTTTTTGGAATGCAGAGGGAAGCCCGCAGTGCTCAGGTGGCTGTGCTGTAGGGCTAGTCTGTTTGCTAATGTTTTTGGCTGCATATGTAGGCACAGATCCAGCAAGGCTTATGTCAAAGACTTGCATCGGGGGAAAAAAAAAGCTTTCTCTCTGCAGGTTCAATTGCTGTTTTGGCAGATACATTTAAACTTGGTCATGAAATCATTTATAATTATCAACAGAGCCCTGATAACAGGTGATCGGAGAATTAACAGTGGTACTGCTGTTTACCACGTAAGTCGTTGAAAGTACTACAGATAGGAGAGGCTAGAAAAATCATGGACTTTATAATACAGGTTCCAGACGCTGTTTGTCTAGTGATGGGAGATTCGGTTTTTGCCAAAATGATACATTTGCTATTGCCAAAATAGCGATGTCAAACTCAGATGGTTTGGCTATTGAAAGATACCAGCTGTTATCAGACGCCTTCTGGCTTTTGTTTGTGTTTCAGAATTCTTTATAGAGATGAATCTTTAGTTCTTGTCCTGTTGTTTATGTCAAAGAGAGTTAGATGTTTTCCTGACTGTCATTTTCTCATAAAAAGCCACCTCAAATCCTTTTTAAAGGATTTACATTTTATGTTGACAATACTTAGGGCTTAAGGGCCTGATTCTCCTTAGACTTCTGGTAGTATCACTCAGGGATAATGCCGGTAAGAAATATATTAGTTACATGAGTGCAAAAGAAAAATTGGCCTGGCAGATACATAACTCATTTAAATAAAAATCAACAGCCCCATGGAAGAGATAGGTATTAATTTTGCCAGTGTGAGGTTTCTGCAGAATAATACAGTAGTTTGTTCATACCAGTTGCTAAAAATTGCGGTTTAAATGCTTTACTGAATGGGGATATAGCTATGACAGCTCTGATCATCTCCTGACGTATGGACCATGGAATCCTTTGTACTTTTATACAACTTGAATGTGAAGTATGTATTAATACATGATGTTGTGAATTTTCATATTAAAACAAGTATTTTAGAAGATTTAACATTGATGGATATCTGGTTTTTATAAAGACTTTTTTTTTTTCTTCTGAGTTAGTCAGGAGATTTATACAGGATTGAGTTGATAGCTAACACAGAGCTTCGTTATAGTCTGTGAAAAATAGTTATGGGCATTTTTATCACAAGAGTGATTTCTTATTCTAGTTTTCCAGTACAGAGGTTGTCCATATTTGCAGCATGAATAAAATTGAGACATCATCCAGCCTTATGCTAAATAAGCTTTTTCTAATTTGTAAATTAGGTAAATTATTTGATATTCATACTTCATTAAAGAAATACGTGGTAGTATAGAGATGTCACTTGCGTCTTTATCTTAGTTTATACTTGCAATTTTTATCTCTTGTTTGTTGTTTTTTTTTTTTAAAAAAAAAAGCCAAAATTTCATCTAGATAGCCAGATTGGTATTTTTCCCAAGTATCACATTTCTTACTCTTGCCACCGTATTTACTGACATGTTCTGTGATACTGTGATTTTTGAGACATATAGTTTGGAGTGCCTTTTTAAATGTAAGACACTAGCACTTGAGTTGTTCGCATCAGGACCTCATGTCCAGAACGTACCAAAGGAAAGCGGTTTGAATTTCTCATAGAAACTTTTGACAGCAGACTCTCACATTGCATTTAGGATAGATTTCTGCAGCTAGGTGTTTAACTAATTAAATGTGGAGCAATTTGGCACAGGAGCCAAAAATATGGGAACCCTCAAGAGTGCAGTGCTTTGGAGAACTGATGTCAGCTAAAGCAAGAGCCATTAAGAAAATGAGAGTGATTGAGAATGTTTTAAGCTGAAAGGGCAAACCAACATAATACTGAATGCATAAAGAAGAGTAAAGTTAAGGCAAGGATGTGAGAAGTGATAACAGGCTTTTGTAAATATGAGTTTGCTCAGTGCAGCTCCCACCAGTGCTAGTTTTTGTGAAGAGTGATCCGTCTGATGGGGGAAGTGTTTGTGTGCTAAGGTTACGCAATATCTGCTTCGAAAAGTGAAGAGGGAGCACAAAGCGATGGTGGTGATCACGGATTAAAAAAAAGCATAGAAGGGTGGTCTGGAAATTGCATGAATATAGTTGTTGAAGGCTTCCCTGCTCATGGAGCAGTGACTTCATGGAATTTGTCAACTTCTTAGGGAAACAGTTGGCTTGTTTAAAATGGTCTTTGCAATATAAACTATTGGAAAGGCAGCCTCCTGCATAGCTGTTGGGCTTGAGATGCACAGTGGACTGGGAGATAGTACCAAAGCCAAAGAGGAAGTGTGCAGTGGTCCTGTTCTGAAAGCTGGGATGCACCATGTTCTAGGAAGAGTTTTTCAGGGAACGTGCCAATGCAGGCCTTCAAAGGTCTTCAAGGGTACACGTTTCAAGTAACTAAGCATCTACAGTTTGTCATTGCTTTCCTGTTCAGGAAGCTAAATGAAAGCGAGATTATTATTTTTTTCCAAAGGTATCATGACTTCAGTGTATTGGGCTTTCAGAAAATAGGGCCACAAATAATTGCAGTTGCACTCAGGAGAGGAATATTGCACAGGAGGAATATTTCAGCCCTTAAAAGTACATATAGTCATCCCAATCAAATGTAAGTCCCTGCTTATTGGCTGAGACAGTAAGAAGCCAGTATTTTCCCAGGGTCATATAAAGCTGGAACGCTTCAGTGAGGGTAATATTATACACTGAATGTGTTGTCTGGGCTCTGAGTGGGAGGTGAAGTAACTGGGTGGAAATGCAGACCAATTCCATGTCGTTGTATCTCCCACGCGCCTTTCCTTATAGCAGCTGCACGTGCTGGAAAGCAAATACACAGTCTTAGCTGCCAAATGGCCTGTTTAGTAGAGGAGGGTCAAGCTATTGGTCACAAACATGACCAATATGTGATTGCATAGATGACTGTTACTTAACCACCATGTACCAGATAAATGGGTAAGAGTAACCCCATTGTTATAGATCCTACGTTCACTGAGTGTTAAAATACAGCTTTGGGGCTGGGATGCAACTTTTTGAAACAGTTAAGTAGGAAAGAGATGTCACTTACCTGTGTTACAAGCAGGGTAAGTAAATAAGGTAGGAATAGGTCCTAGGGCCCCTCTAATGCCATACCTGGTGTCCTAAACTATACTCCCTCTCCTTTAAAGTTGTGTGGTAACTGTAGGGGTGATTCTTTTTGAATATTTATTATACTTATTTTTTAAAAAAAGCAGCCCAAGCTTGAGCTAATTTTTCTTACATTCATTTGAGAGGAACCAATTCACTTTGCCAGGTAGAACAGTTAGCAAATCAAAATAATAATAATTTTTTTCTGATTTTTTTCCCACTGGTTGGGGTGTGCATTCTATTGCTTAGAAGTGTTTTTCTTCTGTCAAGCGTCTGTTTTTATTTTATCATTCTGATGATGTAGACTAGGGGATGTTTCTGTTCCAGTGCTGTGATTGTATGCCTGGATAGCCTCCAGTACAGCCTATTGTTCTTTCTTACTTTGAGTTGCAAGTGACAAGTGAGCTCTAATTTATAAATTTATTTATTAAAAACTCTCAACAACAATCTTCCCATTCACAATCAAGATCGCCATTCATCCAAAGCTAGATCTGTATAATTACCCTCAAGCTAAAATTAGCATTTTCAGTAGTGTTTCCTATTTCCTGTCATAATAGGAATTGTTCAATCTGGATAAGATTGAAAATATATTTTAACAGCGATACAAGGAATCAAGCACCATCAGTGAGTGGTTTTACTGATATGGACAATGAGGAATCACTTTTCCAACTTATGTATCATGCATGGGTTCTTTTACCTACTGATACACTTGTATAATCCATTATTACTATTGTACTTCTGTGGTTCCATGTCAATAATATAATTTATTTCCAAACTGCTTGTCTTGAACAATTTTTTTCCTCTTTACAAAGCAGATGAATGAATTATCCAAGGTCAGAGACTGAGTCTTTGGAGCCAGGTAGTAGATCTGCATCCCCTGAAACCCATTCTTGTGCTTTGATGACAAACATTTCTTACTCATTTATTCTTGATCCTATGAAAGAGGTGACAGAGAGTCACCAAAGTGCTTTTCATTAGCAGCGCAAACTAGTGGAGGAAGCAATATAATTAAAGGTTATGGCCTTGTCACAGCTAGTCCAGAAAATGAGTCTGTGATCACATTTTAAGCTAGATTTTTTGCATACCACCAGAGCTCATTTTCAAAAGCAAGAAGTGTGGTGTTTTTAGTTGAAATCAAGAGGGTCTTCATGTTGTCAACTTCTTGAAAAATTCAGGTTACCTTATTACCACCAGTTTGTTTTCACTCTGCCGTTGTGGTTGTTACTGTTTTGCACATCTTTATTGCATGACAAGCATAACAATAAAACTCAAGAACACTACCTTGAAAATGAAAATCAAGAGCAGTGGAGTGGTGGCCAGTTTCCTGATAACCCAGAAGAGTAAGGACTACAGACGTCTGTCCCGTTCTTATCTCATCCAGAAGAGGGCAGTGGCAATACACCAGTCATTTCACATGATTCTCACAAAAATGCACGAGGGTTTCCTTCAAGATGGTAGACCTTGTGGAAGACCTATCTAAAATATCAAGTACTGATAGGGATTTTATAACTGAGTTGAAGTGTATTGATAGGAGGTGGGCTAGGTGTATTGTCACCAAAATTGGAGCCTATCAAGAGCCCAGTAATTCATATGAAATGCAGATTCTACCCTATGGAACCTAACGTTAAAACTTCTCTGGCAATAGCATCTTCCCAAGTAGAAAAAGAGTTCCCTGTTGATATCGTCTAATTAGAGCTAGGTAAAACATTGCCTTTTTCGTTCAATCTCATTAGTACCCCATTCTAACTGCAAAAATATTATTCACAAAAATTAATTTTGATAATCATTTGCTTTTCTTCAGTAATATTCTGAACTCCTTTTTGTTTGCTTTGAACGACTAATGACGTAGGTAATGATTTATTGAAAGAAATGCTGTGTAAAAGGAAGCGGTTTATATGTCTTTACATGAATATGCTTTAAATGGATGTTCCAGCTAACAACGCTGAAATGGCAATCTTGAAATACTCTTATGCTTCACAAACCCCAAACTTGAAATAGAAACACTGAATAGAATAATGAATGTTCAAGTAATCATGGGTTTTAAAGCTAACAAATGGTACAAGCAGTAATGATGGGTGTTTTAATATAAGGAACGATATAACATAATTCAAAGAGCATAAAATTGCTTCAGAGCAAAGGTCCACTGAGTTCAGTGTACTTTCTTCAGCTGTGATCAACAGTCTGCTTGGACAAAAGTAAGGGCCAGGCAGATGCCCAGTTATATTTTCAGTGCATGTCTCTCCAACAATTTGCTGCTGAGGAGACTTTCTGAAGAAGAGGTGGTGTTCATGCTAGCTCTTAGTGGATATTTTGCATAGCTCATGCTAAGTACCTTTGCACAGCAATCTTTTTCTTAAGCAGTCTTTTCACACCAAAAAAAAAGAAATAAATTTCTTATATAAAAAGATGTGAACTCATTAATTGGGCTGCTATAAATATTTACCTCAATTTTTGTCCTGGCTGACACTCCAGATATTAGTGAAGTGCAAGATCTTAAGACTTTTTGATGAGCTTGCTCTTGGATCAGGTGTTTAAGATTATTTACACTGGACTTTGCTTGGGAATGATGCTTTGCTTCTTCCTAACCATGTTCTACATTTTAATTTATTCTTTTTTGCCACTATACCAAGAAGTGACGTTTGCATGTTGGAATCCTATTTTTCCTTTCCAAATCTTTTCCTTTGAAAGGCCATAAATTAAAGGTTTCCTACTGAATTCAATGTGTAACGTGGATCCTCACAGATGACCTGCTGTCTTAAAGATTGGTACCCTGGTTGCCTGTAGTCTGAAATGTGTTTAGAAAGCTGCTAGAAATCACTATGTAACTCCACCAGGTGTCATCAGTGGAATATTTTGGGATGTTGGCTTGTTTAACCAATGAACATGTTTTATTATATGCTCAAAAAAATTATTTAAGAAGAAGCTGTGATTCTTTCTTTTGAAATCCATTATATGATTTTCAAGGACAGCTTTGTTTCAAAACATCCAATATCAAGGAGATAATTGATTAGAGACTATGGACGTAGTCATCCTTTCTAAAAAGTGGTGGAATGAGGTAGATCAAAAACAGAATACGTTTGATCTCAGCCTGGTGCTCATGAGACTACCCGTTTCTTAAGCCTAAGATAAATACTCATTCTCTTCAGATGTTTGAAGTAATCTTATCAAGCTCACTGTACGTGTTTTTGATAGAAACAGTTTATATATAATTTATCTTGCAATTGCATTCATTTCAAGCATCCAGTTTATTGCAAGATAGTTCTTTAGGCATCTTTGTCTCAAAATATGTTCTCACCTGTATAAGCATTTGATATTCTGTCTTTTGGTTGCTGTGGTCTGCAGAGCCTCTTTTCAGAGTAATTCTGGGGCTGGAGCTTCATGTGCCCGGAAAGTAATTTGCAAAATGACCAAAATGGAAATAGTCCCCATTGTGTGTTTAGACCATATCTGGGCTTGTGAAAAGGCAGGGAGCACAGATAAAGGATGGCAGAGTGGACCAGAGGCATAGTGCATCTTGCTGGTATGTCGTACGCTGCTCACCTTGGTTCAGATTATCTGGGGGTTTGTGTAGGAAGAATTGACTGTGAATCCCCTGAGCTTTATTGTTTTTCTTATGGTGCCAAATAGAATAAATTGCTTGAAAAGAATTGTCAATAAAGTGGATTTCAAACTAGAGGGACAAGTACAAATTTAGTTTAATTAAAGGGACTAAAGTCAGGCAGGAAGGGAGATTATCTAGCAAGAACCCTTAATCAGCTGGGAGATAGCTCTATTGCTAGTAGGAAGCCCAATTAATGGATGCAGCAGGATCTGGAATGTTTTTATTTACTCTCTTAATTTTGTCATGTATGGAGCTTTTTCTCCTCCCATTTTTTTTTTCCTTTTTCTTTATGTACTTAAAAAATATTCACAACATGAAATATGGTTCCATCTGCTGCTGGTTGTGCTGTCATCATTTGAAACTATTTTTTTCACCAGTTTTCAGTGGCTAGTAAGAGTCTGAATTTCTCTTCTCTTCTGTGTCCTATGACAGACTCCAAAACTAACAAGTTTCAGGTCACCTTCTTATGTATCCTGATTCAGAAATGATTAAAATGCCACGATAGTGCTCCTATCCTTCACCCAAATTTTCCTTCAGTGGAACATCTCCCATGTCATGAATATTTTCAGAGTTTCCTGTATTGTACATGCAGAGTTGTCTCACAGCTCTCAACCTGCAATTACAGCTCTCCCTTATAAATATTTAAATGGTAGTTCAGCTTTCAGACAGAGTACACCAGTGACAAAGATCAAGCTTTCTGACCTTTTGTTAATTTGCTCAGTGAAATAGGATTCACTTGGTCTCATTTTTTGTATTTAGGAGAAGAAACTTGCAAGCAGAGAGGGGGTTGGCATTTCTCATTTTTGTTGCTGTTACTTTTGGTACACTTATTCTAATACATCTTAAAAAATTCACTAGAAACTTTTATCAGTTATGCATAAGAATAGGAAAGATAGAATTTAAGTAAAATAACATTTAGGCTCTTTATCAAGGAATTACAAGTAATTTCTGTTATACCACGATGGGAAAAAAAAATTCAGTAACCAAAGCAAAAGTGGAAATGGATCTAGAACAATAGGAAATTTTGCTATTCCAAATTTATTTGGTGTTTTATAACCCTTTGCATAGGATTTTTTGGTGTTTCACAGCCCTTTTTGAGAGATTGATTCCTGCTAAGCTCATCAGAAAACTCCAGAGTAATTTACAAGCAAACACACTAACAACATCTGCTTACTTTGCAAATGGAACAGGGCAAATTCTGTGTTTGGGATGGCAAGGGTTTTGCCCTAATCAAGAAACAATCTGGTGAGAGCCTGACAAGTTTTGGTAATCACTGAGATTTGGAGGGACAACAGGCAAGTAAAAAAAATTACTCGGTGTGTGTGATGTAAAGCAGAAAGAAATGGCAAAAATAGCTCCCAAGTTGTAGGATCTAACGACTGGGAGGATATGGCTGTGCTATCTGCAACATTGCAGAAAGAACATAAATTAGCTTTTAGCTCTCTTTGAGAGAGAGAAAAAAAAAAAAAGATTTGGGTAGAGCTAGTTACGGATAAAGGAAGGACAGGGGCTATTTCTACTCATTCAAATCTTCTCTTTCACTGAAGGTCACTGAAGGCCAGCACCTTTCCCTTATGCCTGGTTAAAAAGTGTCGATACTTAAAAGTTCATCTTAGAAACTTCTTAGAAGACAAAGCCTTCATGTCTCTGATCACATGGCCACCAAATAAGATTCTGCAGGTTATTGGAGAATATTTTAATTTTTTCTTGAAATAGTACCATTGTTGCAAAAGGATTATTAATCTTTTCTATTAAAACACCAAACGGTAAAAAATTATATTTTGTGGTTGTTAATTATGGTATTAGATGTTGATATTGAGCTTAAAGTTGGGCTTTCTGGGGCAAAGGACTAAGGTCAGGATTTACATACAGTAGCATGATTTTCAGAGTGCGCCTGTAATAGGTTGGAAATGCCAAAAACATTAGGGATGGCAAATATTCTTTAAGTCAATATGTTTTGCAAACTTTAAGTGTTTTAAGTCTTCACACCTCATGCAAACAAAGACATATACAATGCCCAATCAATCTGAACTTCGAGGAATGTTCAGAATCCTGTTGAACAGAAATTCATGTAAGATATACATTGGGATCTTTTCAACCTGACGAGATCAGTCAGTGGCTCAAACATTAACTCCTTCTGAAAACTGGAATGGCATTTTACTGAAAACTGTGTAAAGGGAAAGTACATCTTTTAATTCATTAATGAAAGAGATATATCAGCACTTTAATGATTCAATAATACTAACAGAAAAAAAAATTTCTAATACAAATATGTACGTGTATCTGTATAGAATATGATAATAAGTGGGGTGAGTGAATCTGAGTAATTTCTACCTATTCCCAGTATGGAATGGTTAAAAAGGGCAGCTTTCAAAGAGAGCAGTGTATTAATTTCATGGCTAACATGCCATAAATTGCAAAGCACTTTGCTCTGGGAAGAACCACAAACTATTTATGATAATAGTACAGCATGAAGTTGGAAAATCTCAATTATTGCTTTGGAAATGAAATTATCTATTCTGAAAAAATATAGCACCTCCGTACCCTGAAAAGTTAATGTTTCAATTATAAAATAGAAAATTTGTGCAGAAATACAGGATGGACTTTTTGCACCCATTGAAACAAATCAGTGAAAATTCATACAAGGATTTGTATGTGTGTATATAGATACAGCCCTTTCAGGGAGAACCAGAGAGGCTTATGTAAATCTTTTTTATATGGGAATATAAAACTTAATATATATATAGACTTAATACATCTGAACAGTTTACAACTACGTTCTTCGCCAAACAGCCTCTGCTGATTGTTTCAGATTCAGATGTGGTAGATTTGTACAAGTAAATTTGAACTTGGAGACATCCTGAAAATAGTTTTGCCAACCTAGCTGTACCTCTCCGATCAGTTTACCTTAAGCAGCTAAGCTTCCTATAATACATTATCTATTCTGCCATTGACTCTCTGTGTCTCAATATTGATTCATGTTTTCCACATCAGGACAAGATGTCTAAGTGTATGATAAGAGTGCGATGGAAAATTCCCAGTTTATCCTCACGGTATATAGATAAAAGACCTGCCATCTAAACTTAGCTTTTGGCATGATTAGAAAACTGTGACCAAACTATAGATTCTTAAAACTGACAGAAAACAAAACAATGAAGTATGTAAATATAATCCCTAATTCATTGGATTTTCAGGAACTGCAAAAATCAAAAATTTATCAGTCAGGGTTTTCTAAAACCTAGCTAAAATTTTGGTTTTCTTTGTATTTTTGATGAGTTTGTTATGGCTACGTAAAAGGAAGGAATGCTTGCAGTTCTTGGAGCAGAGGTTAAGGCCAACCAAATACTGTGAAAGCTCTTGTACTGGCCTTCTAGTTTTGCAAGTTGCTCTTTGTTTCTTATTTTATATGCAGCCATAAATGAATGGACATAGCTATAAAGTTGATTAAAGAAGGGACTTAATTAAGGGTTGTAATTAAGCTAGTGGAGGAAATTACAATGGAATTGAAAATTCAGAATGAGCCTGTGTGATGTAAAGGCTAATGGTGTTAAGGCAGTAATCTCTATGAAATAATTGATTCTGTAGCCATTAGTCTTTTCTAATGAGATTAAGGACGAGGTGGCACGATCTTGCTAATTAATTTGTTTTGTGACTTTGAAATATGAAGTCGTAGTACAAAACTGGGGATTGTACCTGAAAGCTCTCAAAGCATAGGACAAATGTCATCAAAGTATTTCCGCATTCTCAGTTGTAATAAGAACGGAAAATACTATTTTAATTAATACTAGAAAATGAAAACAAGCATATATTGCATGGTTTAACCTTACTGATGGACAGATATCAGGAGATGGATTCTCCAGTGGCATTTGAGATGTTTTGTTTGGACTTTATACTAACCATTTCTGGCACCAAACTTGGTGTGTGGACCATTTCCAAGAACATTAGGTGGCACCTTTCAAAATTTTATTTTCACATTAAATTGAGCCCTTGCTTCTTAGTTGAGTATCAACTTTGATCTAAAAAGAAAAGGAAAAAAAATAAAGAAATGCAAGATTATTTTCATTCCTTCTTAAAGAAACATCAGTTGTTACTATCACAGCGATGCAGAGGTTCTCTTATTTTAAGTCATTGCTTTCTCAGGCAAGACACATCATATTTCTTTCCCCCATCTCAGATTTCTCCATGACAGCTCCATGTTTTCAGTGAACTTTATACTGACACCTCTCACCTACTATTGGAGCACCTGTGTCATGTTTCCCCCCGATATTCTAATCTGACAGAAAATACCCCCTCTTTGCTTGCAGTCAAATCCTGGTCTTAGAGTGCAGGATCAGGGGAGCAGGACAAAAGAAGAGCAAAATACATCCAGAGGAGAGAAATTAGGTCTGCAGTTTTGTGGTTAGCGAGTTCAAAAATTGTAGTTTAGGAATCATGAAATGCCATGTTGTTTTACTTGTTGAGTCCTTCAGTTAACAGCAAGTGTCTTCTTACAGGGCAGTAATACTTTTGCAAGGGATTTTATTCTTCCTCGAACAGTAATTTTCGTAATTCCTCAAGGCTTGCTTCTTAAGAGGTACTACTATTTTAAAAGCTTTTTGGTATTGTAGAATGCTTGTTACCTCTTCTCCAGTCTCTCCCCTGTTCCTGTATATGTAATTTCCAGTCAACCTCAGCCATATTCCTATGTCAGCAGCTGCATAGTTTGGATAGCTGATTTGGATAAGATTTGGTGGTAATCAGAATTGTAATAATTTTACATTTTTTTCTCAGTGAAACAGTAGAGCGTGAAGTAAGATTGCAAAGCACATGAAGTGTTTTTTCTGCTGGCAATGCTGTATGAAGAGTAAAGTGTGTGTTTCATTGTAATGTGTATCATTTGTAAAGGTGGTTGCCTGTAGTCAAATCACTGCACCATGACCCTGCCAGTTGTTATAAAATACACAGGGTCAGGCATGGGCCAAGGACGTTGTAGGAAACCAAGGAACCATTCCTGGAAGCTGCAGGCAGTTGTGATGAAAAAAAAATACAGCACTTTATGTTTCCTTGGGGTTTGATTTTTGAATCAGTTCTTTGTTCTAGATCTAGGAGGAAGTGTGGGGGAGTTCTGGAAGTAGCGGTGATGCTGTCTTTTAGGTAAGATGCAGTACCCCATCTTTTTTTTTCTTTTTTTTTTTATGGTCATAAAGATCCCATTAGTTTTTGCATGTAGTGTAGTGCTAGTTCAATGTCACAATGGTTTCTGCTTTTCTTGTTGATGAAAATATGCAGGCAGATGTAAAATTTCATAATTTTTAATTTTTTAAAAAAGATGCCATATGTGAAGTAATATGGACAAACAGGGATTGTAAGCTTGTTGAGGCAAGCTATATTTCTCTGTGCTGTGAGTACTACAGCGGGCCACATCCCTTGGCTGACACTCTGCAATATTGTATTGCATTACCACAATAAGGATAATGAATTTGTTCCCTGTGGTATTTTTAATTTAAAAAAATTAAGCGGCATTTCCACAGTGCTGCTAATCCAGGGTTTGCCTTATTGTTACTACTTAGAGTTAATAGGACAGTAATAAATTGTAATAAGTTAATTATAAACATTAAATAAAATATATTGTCTTGCTTAGCATCTGTATTAAATATATCTTTCTCTGCACACATGCACGCACACACAGAGTGTAGAGGTACATAATCTTTATACATTGTAATACTACAATTATTTCACTAATAGTGAATATTTCTGCGATAGAGGCAGAAGAAAAAGGGCATGTATGAAAAGCAGAGGTGGGTCAGGGTAATCCTTTCCATTTAAGAGAAAAGATTGAAATCTGGTTTGTGAAGGATTTACTGAAGTGTCTTACATTACAAAGACAACATTTAAGAACTGCTTTAGCAGAGTGATAACTTTATAATTGTTGACATTTTGCCTTCCATGTTGAATGTTACTGTCTTTCATGTAACTTGGCTACTGATTCTTCAATCACAATGCCTTTGTCATTTGCAATATAAGCCCAAAGTCAATTGCTGAATTATTTTTAATGTATAGCTAGAGATTGTAAAATATACGACATGATGACAGCATCTTTCAAATTAGGTTCCAAAACACTGTTTCACAACCCTGTCAAGTATGGAATATTGATATAATTTGGTTTTGTGGCTATATTGTTTTATCTTCAGAGTTGTTAAACTAATTTATACCTTACCAATCAGGAAAGTTTCGCTGTCATAGAATACATTGGATGTTGTAATCTACATGAAATACTGTTTTAGACTTTAATGTGACTGAGAATTTTAGGAGAACTTAAATGAACGTTTGACTTTATAGAGCCTAAGTATTACAGCTTCAGAACTGTCCCTTATGGTCATATCTGCTTTTCAGTTGGTTTTCAATTAGAATGAAGATACCAAAATATCAAAGCCCCAAACCAGAGGATGAAACTTAAAAGCAGCCACTCTTCAGGGTTAAAAAAACCCCCTGAGGGAATGCACAAACCCCAACTCGGCACCTGGGTTTTTTATAGCTGACTCCTTGCTGTTTATACTCAGCTACGGCTTTGGAAAGACTAGAATTTCAGAGGAATGGTAACAGCTCAGTTTGAAAAGCTGATTGCAAATCCTGTGCTTGACTACCAAGCCTTGAGCACTTTGGAAACTACCCTCTTCCAGTGTTCCTGCAGCTGTGAGCTTGCCCGTTCAAGGCCTGTGCCCATAAAACACCCTGCTGCCCAGTCCACCATCCTTGCAGCAAAATGTTGGTTACAGGTGAAAATGTGCTTCACTTCATTTCTCTATGTTTTTAAGAAATAATGCTGTCTCTCAAAACCGAACTTTGATAAAGTCATACTGCATAAAGTAACTTCTCAAAAGGTATCTGCCGCTAACGAACGTCTCTGTTACTATGAAACAGAGTTCTTTAGCAGTCAGCTGCACCTTAATGAGTCATTCAGGTAAACAGGTTCCAGTGAAGATTGAATTACGATCTATTCAGCTGACACAAAGTAACCACTAGTTCTTCTCAGGAAACTCATGAATAAATAAAAGATGCTGTGCTTCCAGGCCCGAGCCTAACAGAAATGTAAGGATGTGTGCTTTTCAGTGTGATTTCCCATGTCCTACAAGCACAGCCTTGATGTTGCCATCAGAATTAGATTGGTGCTGATGAAGACATCAAACATTATGTAAGTAAAGACATTTAAAAATAGATGGAAATGTGGGGGTATGAGTGGAAGTATCTATCATTAACTCTCAACAATCTGTTAGACGATAACCTCTGATATTTAGCTGTGCATATAGGATGCAATTCGTATGCCTTGCCATTTTGTTTGTGGAGGGGCACTGTCTAAAGTTATTTTTAGAATTCCATTTTAGTGAAAAATTTGAGTTTTAAAGTCTTTGGAAGAACTTCTCCGTGCTTATCATCTACCGAGGCTGATAAATATGTTAGCTCTTCTCTGTTGTTACATTATGGTTTTTAGCACGAATCCAGACTCCAGAGAGTGTAAATACATCTATATAACAACAACCGTGATTTCTCTGAGAAGTTCACAGTTTAGCAGGTGATGTAAGATTAATAAAACAGAAAAAGGGAGTGGGAGGAAGTCATGGATCAACACTGGTGAGGATGAGAGTAACCTTGGTGTGTCACCAGGCTGAATATTACTTAGTTTTCATAGGTACTGAAGCAACTGAGAATTTTAAGGAGGACAATTAGATACCTTTGACAAATGCTTATGGGGAAGCTTTTCTTGGGCGTAAGGAAGAAGCGCAGAGATGCTTATGTGAAAATGTGGCTATTGAGGGATGAAAGGTAGAGCTGTTGGCTGAACAGAGGTGGGAACTGAGATCTTGATGTTTTTTAAGGGATGTACGTAGGACAAGATGTAAGTGCTGTTTACTGGGTGGAAGGAAGCTACTGTCAACGTTTCTCCTGCTGACTGCACAGTGCAGCGTGGTGGATCTTGAGCACGTTACACTGTATAGGCTGCCTTTTAGTGTTTCTGAAATTCTTTCCTACCCTCTTGCAGTGTAGCTGAAATGAAGCCATCTCTGCAAATACGGAGGCTCATCTGAATTTCATTTACTGAGTTTAACCAGCAAATCTTTCTACTCACATTTTTGTATTTTCTAGTTTTTGAAATACAACCCAAATCAAATATTATGGGAAGATGCCTCACTGCTTCACAGCTGTGCTTGCAACATCATTTATTTCTAAAACTGTTCTGTCAAGAGCTCTAACATCTTTTCACACAGTTATTTTGACCTGAATATTGCAAAAAGAGGGATGTGAAGATGGGAGCATGTGGTTCAGAGTTGCAAAGGCTTCGTGCAAAAGTGAGGGCACGGCAAATGCTTTTACAGAAATTAACTATAGAACAGGCTCTGTTTTCTGCAGGAGTATGTCTGTGTGGTGGGTTGACCCTGACTGGACACCAGGTGCCCACCAAAGCTGCTCTGTCACTCCCCCTCCTAAGCTGGACAGAGCAGAAAAAGTATGAAAAGCTTGTGGATCGAGATGAGGGCAGGGAGAGATCACTCACCAATTACTACCATGCGCAAACCAGACTCGACTCAGGGAAATTACTTTATTACCAATCCAATCAGAGTAGGGTAATGAGAAAAAAACCCTAAAATCTTAAAACACTTTCCCCCCACCATTCCCTGCTTCCCGGGCTCAACTTTACTCCCAAATTCTCTACCTCCTCCCTGCAGGCTGCACAGGGGGACGGGGAATGGGGGTTGTGGTCTGTTCATCACACGTTGTCTCTGCCGCTGGCTCCTTCGGACATATGGGGAAGCTTCTGGCAGCTTCTCACAGAAACCACCCCTGTAGTCCCCCCGCTACCAAAACCTTGCCGTGGAAACCCAGTGCAGTCTGATACTGGTTTCAGTTTAGGGAGTCTTAGAACTAGAAAAGTACTGGAGGAAGATGAAATTACTTCTTATCAGATGTGCTGTGGTAAAATTTATTAAAAAGATGATATGGAAAGGTCAACAAGGGTGCTGAGGACCTCAGATTGGTAAATCTTTTCATTTGTGGACAGAAAATAATCTAATGGATTACAGAAATAGGTCTCCGTGAAACACATGATTTAAATACGTGACTCCCTTCAGAGGAAGTTTGAAAGTTTTCTGATGAGAGTAATGTTTATATGATGAAATGAATAATCGTAAACAGAATGCTGTTATTAAATACTTACGGGTGTGCTGTAGCTATGCTATTTATTTATTTATTTATATAAGTTGTTTGTGCTGTCGTCCTGCCTAGAAATCTCATTCAAAAATCAGGTGCTCGCTGAACAGACTAGAGTCCTGGCTTAGTGACAAGATACAATACAACAGCACAGATGAGTAAATGAGCATCTCAGACTTTTCTATTTAGTCTTAAAAGTGAGAAACTCTGAAAAACCCCTTATCTTTATGCTTGTATTTCTTCTGTTCTTTTAATCAATGCACTTTGATTAATTAATTTGGCATCAATAGTGCCAAATACTCAGCCTTTCCAATGTATGTATGTGACGAGTAACATGCTGCATGTGCTTTAATTCAAGGGATGGCTTGTGAATAGGCATGTAATTCTACTGGCCCCATGTACTGCTCAAATGCTTGGTGTTGTGCATCTTTATGAAGTTTTAGAGGGAATGTAACCATACCGGTAGAAATTTCTTTCTTGCACAGATCTGCATGCTGTCCTTTCAGTCAATTCATTCTCTCACTTGAATTACAGCCTTGTAAATTAAGTCTTAAATATAGTAGGGTTTTTGACAGATCTACATCTGGTCCTTATGTAGTGGAAACAGCCACCTAGTCCTTACTGTCCATGAAGTGGACAGCTACATCGGTATCTTTATGTGTAATCATCTCAGTGATTTGCTAAGCTGCCTCTGGGAATAGGAAGAATGAGTTAATTGCATTTCATGACAGACTTTACATCAAACTTCGATTCATTTAAATCTGTCACAATGCTGATGCTATGTTGCATTATTTTTTAAATCCTTTTTTATTTTTTTAAAAAAATTGTGGTATTAAAATTGATTGACTTATGGTGTAAGGCAGGGAAACTAATTTTGCCTGAGGGGAGAACTGCTTTAGTGGATCTTTTCTTGGGTTATGAGGCTAAACTATAAAGAGTTAGGATCTTACCCAAAGATCAGTGGGATTTTTTCCATTGGTTGCAGTGGCCTTGGGTTGTGCCTACCTTAATAACTTATGGTGAGTCATTTTGCAAATGTTATTTGATGGTTGTCCAAAACAGAAAATGCTAAGCAAAAGATTAAGTAGTTTTAAACTATCCCAAATTCAGGATCTTCTAAGGTTCATCAGAAACATGTGCATTACGAATTATGTTTACATGAAAATGTAGGGTATTTGAGGTAATCGTTCCCAAACTCTTTAAAAAGGAAATTTGTGAATGTTGATGTCGCTGACTCCATCCAAAAAAAAATGGAAATATCAAACCTAATGATCCCACTTAAGCTAGGGAGGACTGTGAGTTGTGTGGGTGAGTCGGCAAAAAAACCCCCTAAGATTTCTAATGGTACTTTGTATAAGCGTTGCTGAAACTTTGTTATTAATATAAAGAGAATATTCTGACAAACTTGCAGACTCTAATGATAAATATTAGTCAATTTTTTTATGCTTAGTTCTATGTCTCTGCATTTTATAGAGGAAATATTGAAACTGATTTTATTCATTTACGCTCTGAAATTACTTTCCTGCAAGGAAGCAGTGACCATACTATTTAAGGCTTATTTTGGAGGTTTATGTTGGACTCCAGTCTTGTTGACTGCCATGACAAAATGTTTATTCAGTATGGCTGAATTTATTAGGTTAGATTGGTTTCTATTGTATGAAATGTATATTTAACCATCACTTTCAAGCAGCTTTTGGTTGCACATGCAATGAAAAACATGCTAATAAAACATGCTGTGTAGTAGGAAGAGCAAGTGCTAGTCAGCTAGTACAAATGCAATTTTAATAAACTGGTCACTTAACTTGTTTTGTTTTATTCTACAGTTTGGAAATGATCCATCATGTCTGCAGCCTCCAACATCACCGAAAATATTTGATCAGACCCAGTTTTTAGAAGAGACCCAGATTTCTAACTCTCATGTCACCACCTTAAATCAAGCGCACCATCACTGGCAGTTTTTAGTAAGTCCTGCCTTTGTTTTTACTATTTTATGGCAACTGATGAATTTAAAGACAAGTCTAGTTTTGCAATCCATGCCGCTTGTTTTGGTTGGTTGGTTTGTTGGGTGGGGTTTTTGTTTGCACATGCACTAACATCAGGAGGTTGGGTTTTTCTGAGGGGGAGTAGTTGGGAGAAGGAGGGCTTAGCACCACAATCTTTATAGCTTTACATTTTGGATTAAATTCGTCGAATGGTAGTAGTACTTAAATAATATACATATGTACTTGGGCCATAATTTAACCATGAAATGAGAGTTTAATAAACAAATTACTATATAAATAGTAATTCCCATGTTATGTTCTGGATGCATGAATACAGGATCCAGTGCTTAATGGTTATGATCAGCACATTCCAATCTGTTTTAGTGTATACATCCTGACGTGATTCTGAATGTCAGCAGACTTTTTCTGGTTGGATTTCTAGCTGTTTGCACACTTTCTGATTTTTAGGCACCTTTTGCACTCAGAGAAGAACCTTTAAGAAGGGTTCTTTGAATATAAAAGCTATAGGATAACGTTAGTGTGCCTAAAGACAACTTCTGGAGAGGAATATGTGTGCTGGCAAGGTCCTTTGAATTCTTCCTTTTAGATAAAATAGTTTCACTTAAGTACAAAGACATTTGAATACATAAACAGACAAATTTCTGTTTCTTTTTGAAATCAGAGTTGCAGATGGACCACTACATTTTGTTTCCTGTAATTAATAGCTGTTTTATCTGCTTTTGCTTTCATTACACCAAGGAATTTACTTCTTTTTGGACTGTGAAATTATAATGGTGTAATTTATTTTCTTTTTTTTATCCTAACTTGATAATGAAAACAAAACTATTGTGAAGAAGGATGACAAGCTGTTGGAAGTTTTTGGGGAAACTAGGTTGAACTGTTTGTCTTGAGTTTTGGAGTCAATTTTTAGTAGTAAATGCAGATCAGTGAGTAGAGGAGGAGATCTACTGCGTGCACGGTTATCCTCTAAAAACTTGCCAGTTGCCCAAGATAGCTAAGCCATAATTTCACGGTTGTCCTTTTCATAGAAGAGCCTGCTTAATCACACTACTTGTCCCCCTGCCCGCCCCAGCATTATTTTTAGCTCAGATCAGTTCCTCATGCAGTTCCTCCTACAGCTGCAGAAGCCGTTGTAAAGGCGCATTTGGGAAGTGTAGCATGTCTATGGGGGGCGAGCGATGGGCAGGTGACTGGTCTCGTGCTACTGCCAGCAGAAACAATAATACTGGGACATGAGAATTCTTGTATGAACTGCTAGAATTGGAGGAACTGTCTATATTTTGTCATTTCAGAAACACTGAAAAAAACACAGCTGACTGACTCAATTCAATAATGATAGTGAAGCAAATTATATTGATAAGTTTGGAATGCTACATTGCCTCTATTTGTTGTTTATTATTTAGTCCTGGTAGAAGGAAAACAGCTGCTTCTGAATGTAAAGAAATGTTGAAACTTTGTGACTTCCAAGGAAACCTCTATCTATCATCTGTTAGCAGTTTTGGGTTTTTTCCTAATAGCTGAACTGAATAGTGTTAAAAACTTGTTCTTTCTTTATCAAGAGTAAAGCATCTGAAATTGTGTTTAGACATACTAGTTCAAGATGAAGTAGCACAAGCCATTTATGTTGTTTGAATTCAAATTTACCTGAAACAAAGTAAACCGTAAGTTCCAGAGCTTTCATTTAGATATATACTTCAAGTCTTTGTTTCTCAACCTAATGCTGTTTTACAGAGAAATACTTGTTTCAAATGAGATAGAATAACATTACTCTACAGTGCTAAAACAACTATACTTTTAAAAATTCAGTTTACAAAGCGAAACCTCAAAGTTGAAATGTGCTCCCTAGATCTCTTTATGTCCCAACGTTGGCAGCCGTTGCTCTGAATTCTCCTTGCCAGAGATACAGATGATTTTACTGGTCTTGAGTTACTCTTTATTTTAGCAAATATGTTTACTGTGGTGATATTTCTTTGAGTGATGTGTAAGTCATGATTGGCTTGGACATGCTCTGCACAAAAACAGGGGGCCATGTGCTCAGGGATGAAACAGTAAGTTTATTACTCCAGAAAACATGTTTGCTAATGGGTGACTATAGAGAAGATGGAGCCAAACTCTTTATGGAGATGCACAGTGAAAGCACAAGAGGCAATAGACACAGGCTCTAGCACAGGAAATCCTTATCAGATCTAAGGGGGGGAAAAAAATCTGTAAAGTAAGAGTGATCATTTTGCAGAGAGGTTGTGGAATCTCCTCCTTGGAGAGGTGAAAACCTCAGCTGGTGAAAGCCCTGAGCAAACGGATGCAGCTCTGAAGCTGGCCTTGCTTTGAGCAGGAAGTTAGACTATGAGACCTCCGGAGTCCTCCAATAAAAATTATCCTATGATTATATAAACAAGAATGCTTACTTACATGCATTTTCCTTATTTATGATTATCAATTGTATATACCTGTCCTTACAAAATGGCCCCAGTACACTTATAGGGAGTTCAGACAATAGATTCTTGAAAAGTATACAACAGGGAATACTGAAATCATGTTTGGTTTTGTATGGTATCCTTCTGTAGAATCTTAATGATTGCAGACAATATTCTTAAATTCTATAGAGAATGTATTACTTTTAATATATAAGGGGCAGAGGAGATGCTAATAAAGGCTTATTCTCTAAAGGTGGTCTACGCCTGTTAACACAGTTTTTGCAGTCTGTGTAGAGTTGATTGCAATTCATTATTGCCTAATTGAAGTTACACCTGTATTTAAACAAGATCCAATCCTATAACTGGACCTGCATGTATGCATATTTGCTGCTACTGTATACTCTCCCATTTTTAAGAATGAGCTACTGTGCCAGCCTAAAAGCACATATGTCCCTATCTGTGTGAAGAATATGTGCATACTGTCCGTTAATTAGACCCTTCAGGACCGGCAGGTGTTATGAGAAATAAGATACTGTGATTTATTTTCCAATGATAATGAGTTCTGAGGAGCATATATTTGTTCGGTTACTTGATCCACACCTCTTGGTGACTGAATTATAACATATAGTTCATATATCACCTTTGAACTTCAAAGCACTCCACAACCAATAACTAACAGAATAAAGAAAATTCATAAAAAGATATAATTTTAAAAATTAATATCCTCACAATTCTTACATTGTACCTCACCAAACTGAAAGTAAAATCTTAAAGCTTTCATTTAAGAGCCTGATCTTTGAAGCTTCAGGTTCTAAATTTGGTTCTGGATTTATACATTTGAAGGATATGAGTTTGATTGCATCAGAAGTAATTATATTTAATATGACAAGAGAAAGGCGCATAAATGTGGCATTTTGAACGGCTGTTAATGCCTTCTTTGCATCTCTGCTTCTGAAAAGAATAATTACATAGTTGTGATGTGAAC
Organism: Chionis minor; assembly: GCA_013398295.1. NCBI lineage: Eukaryota > Metazoa > Chordata > Aves > Charadriiformes > Chionidae > Chionis > Chionis minor. The sequence continues at coordinate 1,692,903 of VZSF01003599.1, read as the reverse complement.
TGAATGTTAAGGTCTGGTGAAAGACATTTCTGGTTTAAAAAAAAAAAAAAGTGAAGTCAATCTTAGAAGTTCCCTTCAGAGAGGCATTTGAGAAGTTAGGTAGTTGTCTGTAGACCTAGACCCAGTACACTTACAAAAGACCAACTTGTGGTGAAAATGGGGTGCCGTTGAAATTAGTGGGAATTTTGCTGTTATTTTCATTCACACAAATAATTTGTGCATTCAAGAAGCATAAAGTTTTGTTTTAAAACCCAAAGCAATGGTTTGGATTAGGCTCTTGGGAATACAATAGAGAACTGATTCTTTGCAGCAGCTCGTTTCAGTCCAGCGTAGACTGTATCTTCGAGTCCGTTCAGAGTCTGTTCTCACTGCTCTGTCAGCATTTAGGGGGAACACAAGAAATCTAAATGGTCGCTGGGCCATAGCAGGCTTCTGGATAAAGGGTAAACTTTGGACACCCAAACCAGCCTCTATTTAAAACACTGTTGTTTACGTAGTATTCCAGTATGGCTAGTGATCGAGCTAGATACTCTGATGCCAGGATTAAAATTTCCTAACAAAGTATTAAATAATATTTCTGTAGTTACAGTACTTTGGGGCTAAATTTTAACTTGCTCTTCAGTTCTATTTAATTTTTAATGAATTGCTACAGCTATATCAGTAACAATAATTTTTAATCATTTACGCTGAAAATCAGAAGAAATGAGTGCAATTTTTTATTCTGATCCTGTGTGTTTCGGCAGGGGTTTCACTGCAAGAAGAAAATCCTGTATTTTAGTAAATGGGGACCAAATTTTTTTATCTACAGACAAATGTTCCCTTCATCTTCTGTCATTAGCTTCCATGTACATAAATATAACAGACTTGCAGCAGTTACCTGTTAGTTACTAGGCAACTGCAGCATTTGACACTGCCTGCAGCTGCAGTGAATGACGTGCAGCTCCCTGATTGTAAATTAAAGTGCTCTGAATTTTGAACCGAGGTTGATAAAAAAGACATTAGTGTGAGCATAATGCCACTTTCACCATAGTAGCAACATGTCAGCGGAGTTTCTATAACAACAGCAGTTTGCTGAGATATAGCCTTCTATCACATGGTCAATATGGAAAAATTGTAATTGCTTTATTCTTTTGCAGTACGTAGTTCTCTCTGAAATTCACACTGGTCTCCATTTAAGCCTTTTTGCCTCTGTGCAAAGCAGGAGTCTGTCATGTTTCCCAAACATTCGCTGGGATTCATTGTTTACTGAGGTCAGAGCACTAAATGTTTATAATAATAGGCAAAAATTGGGCTGTAAGAAAAAAAATAAATTATTTTTTAATTTGTAAATATTTTGAGTATTGCTTGCTATTCAGAGATGGTTTACAGTGTCTTCACGATGGCAGAACAATGAGGCTGGATATTAGTATAATCATCAAACCCATGAATGCTTCTGATATAATACTTAGAGTTGAGCATAGATAGCTGCCTCTAGGAAAGGAACTTTTTAAGTTTACCTGTCTTTGCTGTGCATGTGTGTGATATTTAGCAATGAAAGCAACAATATCCATGGCTACAACAAGTATCTGGGTTGTGATAATTGCTGAAGTTAATCATAATGTATTTGAATTTTTATCATTTGGGGTTTCTTTTGAGCATTTTTAAACTTATGGCACTGACTGCCAATGAGCTATTTTAATAGTTTATTTCTCTTTACCATTCCATCATCATTTTTCTTCTCCATGTCAATGGAATGACTTACATAACCTTCCATTCCTGATGCTGTTTTTCTAGACTAACTATTGCCTGTGCAAATGTAGAATTCTGTTGATTTTTGATTTTGTTGGTACAGCGCCAGTATAATAAAAGCCTTTCCTATCTGCAGGCTGTGAAGAGAACTTCAGTCAAGAACAGACCTTAATGTAGTTTTAAAAAACATTTTTTTCTAATTAGAATTCAAGCAGGTAGTTACATTTCTGAATGAGTGAAAGCAGTAGAAGGTATTTAAAGCTCCAAACAATGAGACGTGTCCAGTGTAAGACTGAATTAAATTAGTAGCCATGAAAGCAGGCTGACCTTTTTTCTTTCTTCCCTAGAACATAATATGCCTACTCCCTCAGTTTAAAAAGATTGTTGACTCAAATATGACCTTTTAATAAAAACACTCTTGTAGCATAGTTTCCATTTTTTTGGGAAGTAACCAGAGCCATAGTCAGGGTGGGTCAGGAGGGGCACCAGCTCGGAGCAGGTACACTCAGGCTGTTGCTGCCTGGGATTTAATGGTTTCCGCACCTGATGGTGGCTCTTAAGGGAGCTCTGGAGATGAAGCGTGCTCAGATGTTCAAAAGAGCATAGGTGAGTCAGGCCTTTAGCAGACACAGGGTAGTTTTGCCCGTGCTGAATGCAATGCTGCCTTCTTATGATTCCGGAAAAAAATTTTTACATATTTTTTCCAGTATTATAGGTCTATAGTTGTGATTTCTCTCATGAATACGTCCATTAATCCTGCTGGATTATGAAATTCAAATGTAAGGCCTTCTGATAACCTTTATTGTATATGACATGTTCAGACTCTGCAGATTCTTTTATTAAAAACTAGGCTTTTAGGTTTTGTGACTGCAGGTTTAGGAGACATCCCAAAATGATCTCAGTATCACTATAACTGAGCAGTGAATCTGGTCTAAACAGACAAGAGCAATGAAACATTTTTCTCTCTATTCCTCTATAAGGAACAGAACAAATGAGCTAATTAATATCTAAAGAAAGTCCAAGATAGATTCAGGAACTGAATGCAGATTTTCTCATTCCCAGGCAGTATTTGCAGGACATGGTTTCTCTTTTTGCATTTCGTACTCTAACATTTAAATGTGTCCAGCCAACAGCCAGGGAGTGATGCAAACCTTCAAAGGTTCCACATCCCCTAAACCAATTATTTTCTAGACCTGTGATATGAGTTAGGATTCTGTTTAGGAGACAATGTATGTATTTCTCAAAAAAATCTTGATTTTATATTTATGGATGTAGTCTCTTTTTTCATGGAGGTAGTCTCTATTTTCATAAACCTCACTACCTGGTGTTCTGTTCCTTGCTCTCTGAAAGGACGCCGTCTGCATAAGCCTGGCTCTGTGTATTATTTTTCTCCTAAATGCACTGTCCATTGTCACAGTAACAGTTTCCTTCTAAATTGCTTCAACAAATGTAATACTTGTCTCTGACAAGAAAGCGAAATAATCTCAGTGCATTATTAGTTATAGCAAAACAAAAGGCTTATGGAGCAAGGTGATTTGTTACTTCATTTCTCTGAAACACAATAAGATTAATTTTTTTGCTTATACTTTTTCCTGTCCTAATTGCATTTGCCTCTCGTTTAATCATCTTTAAGACAAAATAGTGTGTCTGAGGAGAGAACATGATTTAATTAACTTTTGTCCTAATGAATCAGACTGAAGAATTTTGTAGTAGCTTCGTTTGCAAGGCTTCTTGTCCAGTAAATTAGTCGGAGACAAAGTATTCGGGTGATATTAAAAATATGAGCCTTAAACTCCATACTAAAATCTTTAGGCTCAGTGGTGTTAGCTTCTAGTCATCTCCCAGTTCTTGAACTGAACTAGACTGAGACCTTTAATGCATTTCTAAGAGACTCTTTAGCAGCCTTCTTGTGGCTGAAGATTGCAACTACTACTCAAATGAGTGACTGGGTGGCAAAAGAATCATGACCTAAAGCCAGAAGACTCTGTATTCCATTTCTAAATATCTCCAAGTCTTTTTCCTAGTGTTGGTGTTAATTTTTTTTTCACATAATATAGGCCAAATTCTGATTACCAGTAGTATCACTGAAGTCAGCAAGGCTGGTAATAGGAGTAGTGCAAGCAAGATAAGGCCTTGTCTGTATGAATAATCAAATTGTTCCCTAACAGCGTATAACTGTAGACTAGATCATTATTTGACCAAACTTTTTCCTGTTTGCTGGAGAAGTACCAGTGATTAGATCTGCAGCAAGAAGCCTGCTCAAAGCTGCCAGACTTGCACTTCACTGGCTAAAAATCACCAGAAATGTTGGATCAAAAATCTGGTTTATATAAACACTGTGCAAAGTGTAAAGCACTTTGTACAGGCAGCACAGCCGGGAGAAAGCTATTTTAAATGAAATCCTTTTCTGAATATGGATATTAGAGCCTATGATGAGCCTGTGGCTCGGTGGTGTACATTAGAGATAAAAGGCATATTGGCAAAAAGTATATTGGATGTCAAAAAGATGTATAAAACTGTATTTCTGACCTGTCCTCTCTCACCAGACATAACCAGAAAAACTGAGATGTGTGAACAGAAGAATATTAGTGTGTGTTGAAGTTTACAAATTCTTGTCTTAACTTGTGCTTAGCACTCATGCATATTTTATATGCATAGATTCTGTATTTGCATGTATGCGTGGGGAGCTCAGCATGGGTTCCAAATGCAAAGGCGCTTTGCTGACAAATGTTGCATTTTGTTTTGGTTTTTAAAAAGTTTTTCTGACAAGGGAAGTCACACAGAATGTTTGTGTTTAGATGAAAAGTAACTACATAACTGCAAACAACAGTCCCAGAATTTTTAATCTTATGGTAAATTAACCTGAAGTTAAAATTGAAAGTACTTTAGTCCTCAGCATTGTCCTTCAGCAAACATTCCTGCCACTTGGAGCATTCACTTTATATCAGGAAATAGTGCAAGTTACTTTCTCAGCATGAAGTACTGTGATGAGAATAGAATGAATTTGGGAACTGGACAAGGCAAGTGTACTAAAGGCATAGAAACTTCTGCTCGTCTGTTTAAATGGTTTTGAGACTGCACCTCTGATTTGAAGCAGCAGTGGTGATTCTGCCCTCCAAAGAAGCATTCTGCTTCTGTTTCTACTAGATTAAGACTGGATGTAGGAAGCTCTGAGTGTCTTCAGACGCTTGAAAACATTCCGTGCGTGCTGGCAGTGTGCAGGATTGCAGTTACAGTGAGGTGTGGGAAAGCATATACGATACTCCTGTTATTTACCACTGTAAATAATTGGCACAAGCGATTCGACTGATGTTGAATCGCTCACAACGTACTTCAATAAGCCTAAGATTTTGCAGAACAGGGCTCTCAAATGGTGTGTATAGCTGTAGCTAACCCGTGTAAATACATTTTAACAGTACCTAAAGACACACTACCGAGTGCAGAAGTGTGCCCATCAGCCTTGCCATTTTCTGTTGTGGGGGAGAGGCCACCACCAGCTCTATGCTGGATGGTAGGCTCAGTAGCATTTGGCAGCGTTGCCTAGGTAGATGGCCAATTTTTCCCTTCTTGTAGAATATATATCAGTATTAGTACACCATTAGGGGCCTTGGTATGGCTTATTTTACACTGGAGGGCCAGAAATTAACTACGTTGGTTAAAACTAAGTTTTGAAGCAGTCATGGCTTGGGATGTTCTCTCTTTCTTTATGCACACAGCTGGCTTTCAGATATCTGCATTGCTCTCAAAGAAAACTTGATAGGTGATTTTTCTGTATTTGGGGGAAAGTTGCAATGTAAATGCCTTGCTTCTCAAATCTACTGGCAGTGAGATCTCATTTTGGGATTTCACTGAACATTCTTCCAAAGCGGCTGCGCTAGTTAATTTTTTTCCTTCTTAAAAAAAAGTAATAATTTCAGACACATTCAAACCATTAGTTCATCGTTACCTGAGAGGCAGTGGGTGGACGAGGAAAATGAGTCGTGCTCAGCATAGCAAGGAGATAACGAGCTATATAAATAATTAGCAACACATTTTAAAAATATTCTCTTACGGAGCCAAAAGTATCTTGGTTTGAGTGCATAGTCTCAAAGACGTAATTGAGACTATTCCTTTCAGCAAGGCAAATATGATTTAGTTCTTTCTCTGTGTGGGTTTTTAGAATTCATAAAATGCAAAATGTAGTCATAAAGGAAGAGAATATGATTAAAAGCAAAGCACGCTACATTGATACTCCTTGTGAATATATTTTGAAACTTCCTGGTTCCTTCTTCAGCAGTAGCTTGCGTGTTTTGTGAAGTTGCTATGAAGATTTGCAGATCATTTCTAATAGCTAAAATTCTAGAGAAAAAAAAAACACAGCAAAAGCATCTTCATCTGGAGAAAACGTGAATGCAAATACTTGAAATATACTCTAACAGCTGTATCATTGCAGTTAACAGAAGGTAAAGTGCAATTCTAGACACAGCTGGGCAGTGCTTCCGAAGAAGACTAGAGGATTCCTTTCAATGGGATTTGGTCTTTTACAAAAATCCAAGGCTAGTATTATTGATGAAATTGTATTGAGATGAGAAAAGAGGAGATAGATAGATAGATATATATATAAAAGATATAACTGGATATCTATTAAGAAGGGGAAGACCCATTGTCTCTTTGCTAACAGTTCCCTGTGGCAGGCAGGAGGGTGTCTGAGGAAGCTGTTAGACGCAGCTACCGGCACACAACGGAACGCTCCTGGTTCTGGCCACGTCGCTCGGTTGTGTTCCTGTAGCCGTATGACTCCTCGTAGCTCTAAATATTCTGGCTGAGCTACTTTTGGTAATTTAAAATCCTGTGGTTTGATTTCTTTATTAATTTCTATCCTAGCATATTCTCTCCTAAGTGCCAAGATATTTGTGTGCCATTAAAAAAGGGCCTGTGTTCTTTACATTTCTAGTGCAGCTTTATAGATTAGGAGTTAAGAGGTCATTTAGACCAGTGTCTAGGCCTTGTCTTTCAGATCTGACACTTGCTGTCACTGTAGGGTAGATAAGTAAAATCCAAAATACTATTTTCTAATATTTTGGCCACATGGTAAATAAATTCTGTATTCGCTTTCATAAATAATAGTGACAACATTGCGAGTTACATACATCTATCTTGAGTAGGTTTGTCCTTCTCATAGCAGCCCGCTGAAGAAAATATGTGGCATTCCTGATGGGACAGCCAGTAGATGAGAACCACTTGCTTTCAGGAAAGGAGTGCTGAAGCCAAGTAAGACCCAGTAACTTTACCTTGATGTTTTATTAGGTAAAATTCATGTCATCTTTGAACTGCAAACTAAAAAAGCATGTGCTGGCCTACAAGTGATGTGTGCTGCTGGATTACAATGCATGCTACGAAGCAGCTCATGGACAGCAGTCCGATCCCAGAAATGCGTTGCTTCCTTCCGTTACTTTCTCTGGTAGTAAAAATAAGAAGCAAGGCCAAGGACATGAGCAGGCAGAGTCAGACTGAGACTTAGAGCTGTGATATATATGTTGGGTTTTTTCTTTTTCTCTTACGGATTTAAGCGGAGATGTCGTGGAGGAAAGCTGGCCCAGCTACTGCCCTGGCAGTTCCTTGTTTTCCGTGCGGATTAAGAGGGAAACCGAGTCTGCAAGGCTGTCCATCTGGCCCCTTTCATCAGCACTGCATCACGTTAAAAAGAAAAATAGTGCATGTGATTATCAAAATCATTTCCATTTATAACACATACATGGTGGCAATTCAGCTCAGTCACCAGAAAATAAGAACGTTAGATATTGAAAGGATGTTGAATATGGAAATTTATGAAATATATAAATGTGGCAATAAAATATACATATGGCTGTCACTTTTTGGACCTGTGAATACCTATTGATACTTTAAGGACGGTGTTCCCTTTACTTAGCTTGTCTGTGATATGTACACATCAGCAAAGACACTAGAGACTGGAGCCCAAAGAAACAGCGATTAGCGTGTTTTAAAGTTTCCTGCAGTGACTGCTTAAATACATTTGCATTAATAGAAAGATGAGACTCTTCATGATGTTCTCTGTGTATCAAAGGCTAAAAATAGTTTTATTAGAACTCTGGCTGCAGCTCTACTAAATTTTAACAGTTTGGGGAAAAGGAAAACACTTTTGAAAGGTTGTAATTAATGAGTTATATGTTGGTTTTTTTAAAGTATACCAAAATAACATGAAAAAATTGGGACAAGCATGCTATTTCGTGCCTTTGGCATTTTGATGGTTTGCAGCCTGGCTTCCCACTTGAGATGGGGGTAGGCTTTGCAGTTACCTGCTCTTTGCAGCAGGTCCTCTGCAGCTGTTCAGGAGGGAATTCAGTGTGTAAATTGGAAGATGAATGCACAGAAAGAAAATTCTGTTCTGAATTCACAAAGTAAAGCATTATGCCTACTGCTCTTTCATGTTGAAAGGAAATCCAGCATGGTGTAACTTTATTTGAGAGAGTGTAAATTGTTGACAATTAAAAAATTTAGGTCACGTTCCAGAAAATTTAAGGTTTGAAAACATCCCGTTTCCTGTTGTGATGGGATTAGGAAAAAAAAATCACCATTGGCAATAGAGCATGCATGTAATGGTAGGCATGCTCTTGGGGAGAGAAGAGAAAGGAACCAGGCTGCAGCTGTGTAAGTTAAGAAACCAAGGTTAGATCCAGGCACTGAAGCTGTGATATGTGGAGTGAATTTTTAGGCCCGCAAGTTCCATTAAGTGCTGTCTGCGATGAGAAAGGGGTGTTTAGAAAGTAGGAGCTGCTGTTTTCAATTCACTGCTGTAATCATAAAAGGTATCGTAATGGGCAGGGAGATGATTATTAGAACAACTCTAACAGCTGGAACCCGCTAGCGTTGTCATTGCCATCATCGCTGCGTGCTCTAAGATCTGTACATGTGCTCTGGTAATTTGCAGTTTCTGGATGAGCATAACCATTCTAGCACATATGTTGTGTTGACAGGGAAAGATATAATGCTCTAAAAGAGATTTTTTTCTATATTTTTTTATGAATGAACATCCTGTTTTTCTGATGAAGTATGCACTCATTTGTTAAGCCACTGAAGAGTTTAACAACTATATTCTCAGCTGCCTTTGGAGGCAGGCCCATGCTTAAAGTTCAGAGAATTAATGCCATAATATTTCCTAACATATCCTTGTAATACATGACCTACAGAATTTAAAACAGAATGTGCAGGAATCCTCTAGAACTAGGGTAAGAAAGTAGAGTTTTCTTGCTTCTGAAGAAGCTTCCATGGCATGAGAAACATGTCATTGCAGATAACTAAACAAAGCAGTATTGTAGAATATATGGGAACAATGCATTTATTAAGAAAATGATGTATCAGAAGTCCAGTGATCTATACAGATGTTAAGGAAATTATTATTAGCCGCTAACTCAGTTGAGTGGATGCAGTGCTAAAGGATTTAAGCTCAGTCTTACAAATAAAACCTAATTAGCCCCTTTAATCAAGGTACAAATACTTACAGTAATTTTCTCATAACTGTCTCCTTTGAGAATGGATGTGGTCAAATGCTTAATGAGATGTTTCTGGATGTCTGACTCCATGTTGCAGTACTCTCAACACGCTCATTATAAGACTTGTTGTCGACTCATATATTGTTTGTAAACTCAACTGAGAAACACTCTACTACAGGAGGGACTTATTAGGAATGACAAGCCCTGATTTAAGACTTTGGCTTTTTTTCTTTACAGCCATGCATTCTTAATCTCTTCAGCTTACCTCCTGTATTTAAAAAAAATTACATTATACAGGTGATCCCTACTCAAACATCCATACACAGTGTTATGTTTAATATGTAGTTCACTGGGTCTCTGCATTTTGGGGGTGTTTTGGTATATGTTCTGATTGTTTTCTCTTTGGTGCATGCTTGAGTTCTGACAACAGCATATTCATTAACCTAAATACTACTATAAGAGTTTGCTATTAGCTAAGATTTTTCTTGATACAAGCAATTCAATGAATTTAAGATTGGTATTTTTTTCAGACTGGTACTAGATCTGCACATACACATAAGTTTCATAATTTTTAAATCATGAGTTCCATTTAGCTGTACGTAGGGAGTGTACTCTTCCACCGCATGTCAGCTTTGGTGACGGTGGAGGACTGCATAATGGTCTGTCCGTACCATTCTGAACGGATCCATGTTCATTTTCATACTTAGAAGTTAAGAACCAAAACTTCTGCATCCGTATTTCTTAAATTCAGTATATAAAGTATCATTCCATGTTGTGATGTAGTGCTTCTTTAGGAGTATTGTGTATTATTCTGTTTTGAGAAAAAATGAGGGGGAAAGACTTTGAGATTATNGAAATGGGGGGAAAAAACCAACCTGAAGAAATAAGGGAAAAAAAAGAAAATAGAAGCAGTCCTCAGTACTGCAGAAAGAAGCATTTGGATGTACTAGCATTGTGCCAGATGTGATGTAAATATGGATGGGTGACAGAATGGTAGACATAAGGATGATTCATGATTTTATCAGGGAAAACATAGTAAAATAGGTAAGCTGCTGTGGTGGTATGGTATTCAAAGCACTTTTAGGAGTTTCCCCCAGGATATTCTGACAACCAATGATAATTTGCAGAGAGTTTGGAATATTTCAGCCCAGCTAAATACCCCATGTTAGAAGCTTATTCACATTTTTTGAAAGGTTGGAGTCTCTGAGATCATTAAAATCTGGCCTTGAAAGCTCAAGAGAATTGGCTTTATTCCTGTATTTCTGGCATAACATTTTCTATTTCAGCACTTAAACTTTTATTATTCTATCAATTGGCTTCTGGCAGAAGACGTGGATTGATCTTATTTTAAAAAATAATCAAGATCTTTTAAATTTCAAAATTTCAACAAACAAACCTCGGTTCATAGCTAATTTTATCTCAACTGCGATTTTCAAATTTTTAATCTGTTTTTTTCTATCTTCAGCTGTGCTCCTATAGAAAGAAATCTGTAATCATACTGCCCTATGTAGGGAGAATTCTGAATAGAGCTAAAAGAAGCATTTGTGTGTTAAAACCTTTTGTCTTTTTTTAATTAACGATTTTATATATTTGCATTACAATTTGAGAAATTAAGAGAGAATGTGTTAGTCGTAGACTGGCCTGTATTTGCATGCTAATCCTGGTATTCATGCAAGTAGGGTTTCTTTGGGAGATTTAGCTGGAAGAAGAGGAAAGAGTCAAATGTATGCACTGAACTTCAAATCCATGAGCTATAACTTGGTAATGTGAGTAGCAAGCTTGCTAGAGGCAGTTTCTGATTATATGAGAGAGATGTTGGATTTGCTGGGTAATGATTGCGTTATGGATCTCTGAAACCTGTCTTTAGATGCAGCAGGCTCTGGGGCAATATTAGGCTCCAGAGCTCCCTACCAATTTCATAGCAAACTCGATTAAGCCATTAAATTGCAGATCATTGCTGACAGTAAATTAATTTTTAATCCGAGGCCTATTCTGCACTACATTGGGAAACTTTTGCCAGGAGGCCAGTGGCTTGAAAATGGGTAATTAAATTCTGCTGTAAATACATTTTTATCTACCCTTCTGCTTGCAGGGGCTGGCAAACAAGCGAGAGCCATTAATTAATACCTGTAACTTGGTTTAGTGGAATAAGTCCTGCTCCTGTCAGATTCTGAAATGTAAACCAAGGCTATGAAGTGAGGAGTAAGTAAAAGATAAAGAAAGCTGACAACAAATGCGTTCATAAAATAATCTGTTCTTAGTTGTCTCTCTGTAAAAAATGTTGGCTAGTTTGCAAATTTGGCAATATTTTGGTCTGAAGTCAATATAGAAAAGAAAAGTAAAAAAAAAAAAAACCAAAAACCCAAACCCTAAGTATGGGAAAAGTAACAATAGTGGCAAGATGTATTCTGGGTACTTCTCAGTTATGTAATTAAACCCTTATGACCCCAAATCAAAACTTCAGGAGGTAATTTTAGCAGGTTGATCATCTCTGGTGCACATAGAGTTGGTGCAAGTTGGTTGTCACACAAGGCTTTTTTTATTGTTTGGGTTGGAACCAGGAAATATTGTTTGCAGGTTTTATTCCGAAGCATCAGAAGAAAACTAGAAGCTTGTTTGCTAGCACTGTATTAACACTATTGTCTTTCCATTCCTCTAAAACAAACACAGTTTTCCACTTCTCTTGCATATTTTTTCCATTTCCATAAAGTCCTGAAAGTTGGACAATTATGATACTCCTTTGTTAATGAAAGACGTCTCCTAGTTCTTGTTAGAGAGAAGCAAACTCCACCACATTATTTGCGTAAGATAATTAGTTTCTTAAGAGTTCAGGTACTTCCAACTCTCCAAACTGGTTTAAGCCTTTCATAGGGAGTCTGACTTTCATTTATGTACTCGGAAGATTCCTGTCAGAGGATTGAAGCTCATCCAGGCCTCAAACAGAAAGTGATATAGCAAAAGGGAGGTCAAAATTGTGACACATCCTTTTGAAATGATGGTATGAGTGACCAAGGGTGAAAGATGCCTAGAATTGAGCATGAGCAGTTGGGTATGTCCATATCCAAATAGTGGAAAGAACTATTTTCATTGCTTTCTAGTACTCTTAAATTTTCAACTATTTTGAAATTGTGTGAATAACTTTCTAGAAAAGAAGGAACAAAGAAGCCTGTGGAGATGTTTTAATAGTATTACTGGCTGTCTGTCTTCTGCTATGAGTCAATCTGGATTATATTCAAGATGCCTCTTGGCAACCTAACGACATTAGCCTTAGCAGTGTTGTGGCTCATTTACTCTTCTGTGGTTAACATTGCACACAGAGCTGACTTTTTGAAAAGAGATGTTTGGAAACTTCAGAAGCTAAAACATTTTCTTGGCAGAAAACAAGTCTATAAACTTCATCTGAAGGGAGAAGGTTATATAACATGGAAGATATCTGATAGTGACATCACCAGGAAAACTTCAGTTTTCTGGCAAAAATCATAAGAGAAAGAACTGTAGCGCAATAAAAAATAATGTTGCTATACTTAACCTACCACTGCTTTCTAAGGTTAATAAACACAGCTTATCTGTTTTGGGTAATAGATGTTGTATTTAATGATCTCCAGTGCCAATTAAAACTGTAGAATTGCAAGGTATTTGACATTTGAGGAAGCACTGAAAAAAGAGCAAACTAGTTGTTTGGAGAAAAATGCTTTTAAATTGATAAAGTTATTGATGGTTGGCTTTGTACGTGAATAAAATAATTCGCTTCATGTGAAGTTTTTTTTGTAACGAGTGATTTCCACTAGAACTATGAAATATGTAGTGAGCAAGCCTGTTGCACCACTATCTCTAGCAGCTTCACCACTCTCCTAACTGACAAAATTCCACAAAGTAAAGATACGGTAAGACAAACTTTTTAGGGATCTGTGCAATCGTTTTTGTTCAAGCTTGTGGAGTGGAGCCCAAAAGCCTTCTGAACTTAATTTCTTTTCTACCTTCTGAACAGAATGATCATGAGATTTCATTAAGGATACATGCATGAAAACAGATGTACGGGTTTATATTTATATATTTTATATAGAGATAGAATTTTATACATATTCATATAGATAATATTATATATAAAAACATATGCATGTAATATTCTGTATGGTTAAAATCCACATTCTGAGATTTGTTGTTTTGCTTTCCAGTGTTATTAAAAATTTAACCGTGTCTCCAGCTGAGACACTTTGTCATTTTGAGAGCAATGTAAATGTTAATAATTAAAAGCAATTAAAAAGTGTGTTAAAAGTCATGTAATTTTTATAGGCTGGCTGACTGAATAATGGATGTCTCCTAGATTTTCTAGAGTGCCAAAGTGTTATTAAGCATAGCCTTCTCCCATCATAGAAGTCCTGTAGAAATGAAATAACCTATTTTGTCAACTTGGGAATCCAGCTGAGGTTTTGTAACAAAATTATAAATTATGATCCCTGATAAGTCCTATAATCACCATGCTGTGGACTACTCTGAAGGAGCTCTTTCTTTCCATAATTCCAGATGTACAGGACTCCAAGCAACAGGTCAAATAAAAGGAATATGTATAAAAAACCATTTTGAATATGTTAAGTTTTATGTATTCTCTAGGGACCCTAAAGCCTACACTGAAACCATATTTTACAGTGCTTGGTACTCAGAAGCAAATACTACATTTCTCACAAAGAGGAAATGTTGACCTCTTATTCTGAAAGAATGATCAAAGAAATAAGAAAACAAAATGCCTCGTCCCTTTTCATTTTCTAAAAATAAATGAATAAGTAAATAAAGTGCCACAGATACATGATTTGGTTCAAGAGAATTTTACAGAAGAATAACAGAATTATGGCATGGGTCAAGATAGTTGTAGTAGACAGCCATGCAACCAGGTGGTTATAGTCAGTATTTCTTCACTGCAGAGGTATTTTATAGGGCTAAGACTTTCTGCATATAGTTTAAGCATAGGCCTTGTATGAGCCTTAATTATGTAATCTTCTGGCATTTCCTCGAAATCACTGCATGAAAGGGACAAGACAAGGATATAAGTTTTTCTAACTGCTTGTCTGTTACATCACTGTCTGGTACCACTGCCTCTTACGATGAATCTGTGCCCAAGAGACATTGAGTTAAGCCATGTTCCAAAGAGAAACTCTTCACTATCACTACAGGTTCTTCCCTAAAACCTTTCTGTCTCACAGTGCTGCATATTCATTACAATTGCTTCATTCAAAGACCTGAGCAGGACAGCAGCCTGCAGTACCACTCATCCTAAAGTTAGCGCTTTAATCCTGGATTTCTCATAGTGCCAAAGTTCTCCAAGCACACTGACATCAGTTCCAGAATCAACGTGCAGACTGCGACTGCACCGGGTCCAAGGTTTTATAAAAACTTGAATTTTATTTTATTTACTTCTCTAGAACAGAAGTAAATTGGGCTTCTCTGAAAAGGAAGAAAGGGTGACCTGGTGTGTGGCTTATGCATTTCTGTTGTATGTGAGTTTATGTATATTCCACAGCATGTAGCTGTGGAAAAAGCCGGAACGTTGTCATGAGTGTCAATGGCAAAGTACTGATGCTTTAACAATTTCCAGAAAGTGAGGTTAAATAGCAGCGCTGATCAATCAATAAGAGTAGTTTCACTGAGCATACAGATGGATGATTTACCATTTTCTTGGTTTACGTTGCCACGGTCTTATGAAGTATTACTGGAGTTGGATTCTTCCAGGCTGTAATTGCTTCTGTTATTCCAAATGAATAAAAAATGACTTAGTAGTCACCGGATGTGGAAGGAAATTGGAAAAGAAAGAGCATTTGCTCTATTTTCTGAACGGAATTGTTTAAAAGAGTTCTGTAGACCATTCTTTTCCACTGCTCCTACAGAGTCCTTGGTGTTGGAGGCTGTACATGGGGGAAGGGCTTTTGGGTTTATACCTTTCTGTGTACTTCCTTTCCAATGGTGGGAGAGGACTCAAAGATCTCTACTGGTCTGGGCAGTATTTTGAAAAAAACAGTTAAAATAAGGGAAAAAGTTGTTTGTTTCTGAATTATTTCAGGCCTCTGAACCGACCACATATTTATTCTATTGAAACCTCATCTCATTCATTTAGCAGGAAAGTTTATTTTGCAGTGCAGCTAAGCATTACCTTGAAAGAGAAAAATGTTCTCTTAGCTCTTCACTTAACCAAAAGCAAATGATGGAAATTAGTTCAGAAATCTGCTTGGATTTCTTCATGTCCTTGCAGTGTCTGCACACCATGTAAATTCTGTCTGCTTTTATGTCTGCGGTGAAACCATTGCCAGCCACGGAGCTACAGACTTGTAGATCATGATTTAGAGAACAGAAAAATTTGGTGAATCAAATGTTTGACTTTGCTAGTTATGTTCTGAGAACTGCAATTTATCTTCTGAAGTGTGTTTGTCCTTGGCAGATAACTGAGGGGAAAAAACTACTTTTGCAAAACTTCACCAATACAGAAAATTACTCTGAATTTTCTCCACCCCACTCCCCTTTGCTGCTGTATCGGTGGAGGTTTTTTTGTTTTTGTGAGCTTTTTTAACTTCAGTTTAGAATTTAATTTCAGTTTTGCTTCCTGGATTCTAGCCTGGTGAGTGCAGCTTGTTGTCACGTGAACCAAATTAGATTGACGGATGAGCTGGGACATACCCTTTACAAGATATCAACTATTCAGATTCTGGAAATAATTTTCCTGAAATAGGACCGTGTCCTTATCTATGAAATGAATAAGACTGCAGTCCTCCCATGTAACAGCATTTTTAGCACATTACCATATAATTAAGTTTAGAAACAAGACAACCTCTCAAGTGTTGGGGATGGGAAATCTCTACTTCTGAGAAAAAGCAGCACCATATTTAGAAAACTGAAGAGAATAGTCAGGTTTAACTTAAACCTGTTAAACCAGGTTTAAGTAGCTGAACACCGTGGGGTGTTAGCTAGGTGTGTGGTATTTTATCTGATATTATAGGAAGTGAAGCCCTTTTTCTTCAGGGTCAATATTAACCATTTGAAACCACTCAGGATTTTAATCTTGCTGTCTTCGGTGGTGCATAAGAAAGTCATCTGTGCTTTAGCACACTAGATATTTTTGGGCTGCTGTTCCTCTTACAGAAAGCATAGATTGGGTAATGCCAGAATTTTCTGTGAATTGTCAGAAGGAGGGGTTTGATAGAGCTAACAAAATTCAAAAGAAGTGTTTAGTCATCTCAAGTTGATGATATTTAGTGAAATTTGATGACATTTAGTGAAATTTGATGACATTTGAGTTCTGTGCCAAATTTCACTGACAGATTCTGATTTATACACTGCTGATTTACTTAATAGGTGTACAATGGTGAATATTGAAGAAAAGTATGATGATGACTTTTAAGAAGAGCAGAAGTTTTGTCAAACTTTCATTTTGGCAAATTCAAAATAACTGTTTCTTAAATAATAATTTAAATAAATAACGTCAATAATTAAAAAAATATTCTGAGTTATCTGAAAATGTATTTAAAAGGCCTTATTTTGTTTGTATACTGCAAATAGTATACTTGATGTTTTGGGAGCCCTGTATTGATGGATACTTGGTGCAAAAATTTAATTAAAAAAACCAGGTCCACTGTTCTAAAATGCTGATGAAATAAGAAGCTACAGAAGCCCTGTATTAACATGTTTATTATAATTTTCCAAGGCCACATTGCCAACTGTGATCTGTGAATCATTAGAAGTCCTCTGGGCATGCTGCTGATTTCTCCATCTGGTTTCCATCAGTCATGCCCTTCTACAAACTTCCTAGTTCTAAGAGCGCCTGCCCATGAAGGAGAAGGGCGTTTGTGTCCCGGTCAGCAGTTGCAGAGATGTGATCCAACTGTCAAGGGGATGGTCACGAAGAAGCCGGGTGTTAGGGGTGGGATGTTCCACGCAGTAGCAAAAGAATGAGTAGGTTTCTGCAGGAGAATGGTGGTTCACCCTGCAGGAAAGTGTTGCTTGCTCATATTCTCAGCCTATTAATGGAATGGAAGGTACAGACATTTGATAGGAATGACTACTATGTATAACTAGATCGCACTTTAAGTGATGCCTTAGAAGAAACGGAGAGTCTTTTTTTTGTTTTTGTTGGTTGCAAACATAAAGTTAGTGAATAAAAGTAAGACGATCATTTCTGCTAGTGAACAAAAGCTTTAGTATTTTTCTTTCCCATTTTCTTCCCCCACGATTCCTATTTTGAATCTTTTCTTTGGAATATGGCAATAAAAGTTCTCAAGCAGGTTTGATTCAAGTGACATTAATGTCTCCCACCCTGCAAATGCCTCTTCTGGTTCCTAGGCTCTGATTTTTCAGCCTGCTTGGGTTGAGCTGTTAGAACACATGCAGAGATCTGTGAAGAAAAATTAGCCCTCCTCACAGACTGCAAGAATAGGGAAAAGAAGAATAATGATGAAAGCTATTGCTGAACAAAATGAATTATTTTTAGAAGCCCTGTTCTCTAAGCTCTCCCAGTGAAAAGCAAAGCCATTCCGTGCCTATGTATCTGCCTGTCCCTGCATAGTGTAGACACACTGAGTACGTGTAATAAAGCTTTTTCAGAAGAATAGGAATATCCCTCTATTACTCTTATACCATCTGTTCTTTTGAAGAGCCACTGATTAAAAAGCAGTGAATTTTAGGTCACAGTAGCCAACCCTGCTTCACAGGTTTAGAAATGGTCATTTCTGTGTTACAAGGGTGTACCAGCACTTTGTCCATGTTTTTGAAAATCTAAGAGTTTTTTTAATCTTACTCAGTTTGGAAGTTGGGGCCATATATAAAATGGAACCTCTCTTTCGCATATGCTTCTAAAATCTGTCACCATCTTTAGATTTTTAAAATATAAGAGGTTTTAAAGATCATAAAGATTCTCATTTCTGAGGACTCAGGCAAAGTTCCATGAAAAAATTTCCAGGAATAAAGATGGATGTTTCCCTTTTTCTTTCAGTACTGAATTCCTGTGTAGTTTTACTTGTGGCATCCTCTGGAGTGTGACAATACTGCAGTATATCAGAAAGACAAAGTTATTAGATCCCAGGTGATCAGAGATTATTTAGAGCAATAGTGAAACTTCAAGCTCCAGAGTCAAGCTTAGAGGAGCTATGTGATGCGCCTTGTTGTGCCGGCAAACGGAGAAGTTACACCAAATCAGGCTGAGAATCTATCGTGGTGCCAAATTCAGTCTGTAGGAGGAATCAGCTTTGAATCAAAGGTTGTCTCGCGGATGATTAAGGTGCAGTCAGTTCCCTGTACGAGAGCTACGCCCTCTGGTTAGCTGCCCCTTTATCAAGAATTACTAAATCTGCAAATGCTTTTGTCACCTTAATCCTTTGTGTGTTGCCTCTCAAACACTTTGTGTGGAGTAAGACCTGAGTGAGGCAGTATTTGTTACTCTATTAGTCTTTTCCCTCTCTCTTTCTATTTTAGAGTGAATTTCAGTCAGATAAGATTAGAGCCATCCCCCAAAATTGAGGAAGAAGTGATTGCCTTCACCTGGTAGGAAGTTTTAGGCACATGCCAAAGACAATTAAAGATCTTAACTTTTCAGGGTTTAGTATTTGTAATGGATTGTAGTTAATGCAGATGAATGAAACCTGAGTGGTCCTTACATAGATCCTAATATAAAAACTTTTTTTGTATGGTTAAAAGAAACTCTGAAGATCAAAACAAAAACAAACACAAAAAGCCAAATCCCAGAAAAACAGCAGATCCTCAACCAAAATGGTCTAATACAGTTCTAACTACTTTACTTACCACAGGATTTTAATATCTAAAGATAAACCTCTATATATCCCAGCACTGAACAGGAGTGGGACAGGTTAACAATTTTGTGTAGTTATTATAGTTATGGTGGACCCCACAAGATTATGTGGCCTTGGGTTGATTGTACATACTAATCCTCTAGTCTACAGTCAGATAACAATATTGGCAGATTTTGAAAACAGTGAGGACTAAAGCAAAGAGCTTGCTTTAAATTACATAGGTATTACCTATGTTTTAAACTGAGAAGAGAGCAATTCAGAGAAAGAGTGTTAGGGGTTTCTGTCAAATGAGTGGCCTGAATTTTGCTGTGTACTGAATGATCTGTACTTTCTCTTCTCTACCAAAATGTATCAAAAAAGTGGGTAGTTTGGCAAACGAGATGATGCTTCTTTTTGGGGTGCTAATGAAGACAGACATATTCAACATGACGGTTAGGCTGAAGTGTATTCATATCTCCTTTTGTTGAACATATTTTCTTGTATTTATTTGTGACACGTGTTGAACTCCTTAACACAAAATTACTGTGTATAGTGGGGTTTATTTTAATTTGACTTGCAGGTTTTCTTCGTTATGTTTGTTAACAGTTTTCTGGTGTTCAAGGAGGGAACCTCAACACCTCAAAAACAGTAAAAAGCATTTTGCCTTTGAAAACTTGCCCATATATGAAGCAGGGACATGTCTTGCCAGTGACTAACAAGGTGACTGAGTCTGCCGAGGAGGCAGGAGCTCGTGTGCATGTGCACACCATTATCAATAGGTCTAAGTTTCCTCTCCTTCCTCTAATCAGGTGGTAGCTGAAGGTGACAAAGTACTTTGGAAGTTTGCTGTTCTTTCCACAGAGCCTTCTCCTTGTCACTGGCGGGCCGGACATTCTTCTTTCTCTCTTTAATTTGTCTGTGATTTCAGTTCACAGACTGGTCTGTGCAATTTCCTTAGGGTTTCACCTTGATTATATTTGAATATTTATGCAAATCTACTGGAAATTTGGTCTCTGGGGTTTTTGTTTTGCCCTTTTCTGTTTTGCCCCAGCGGGATTGGTACCCAGTCCTGTGAACTGTAAAACCATAGTTTAAATGTGAAACGTGTCTGTCATTGTATCTTTTATTCTATATTCATTCATAGAATATCCAACATGTGAAGGTAAAACCTGTATGTGACAAATGCATGTAGACCGCTGCTGATACCTTCTTAAAATCAGCGATGATACTAATTTGCTCGTTGGGGATTTGGCAGTGTATTGGAAACCCACATTGTAGGGCTACTGAAAGAGTAATTTAAATTGGCAGATCGCAAACTATTCTGTTGCCAGCTTGTTTGCTTGGTTGTTCACTCTAGTCTCCTTCAGATTTTGGAAGCTAAGAATTCAGTCCTCTGAAATTCCTGAAATCAGAGACTTAGCACTCCCAAGACTCAAGTTGGAAAGGAACTGCTCTAGGGCAGCAGTGTCAGGTAGATTGTATTTAAAACAAGAACCTTTCCTTCTTTTCGTTTGCACAAAGAAGTTTGAAATGTCAAGTTTTTGTTCAGAATTCTAGTAAAACCACTACTGGGAAAGTAAAAATCCTCAACAAAAAGGAATGTTACCCAAGAGAACTGTATTGTTTTATTTGCAAAGCACTTTGTAACTGTGTAGTGGATGACATCTAAGCACTCACTATTGTTATTTTGATTGTGTTGTGATACAGAGCAAGCACCGATGAAAACAGTAAACTGCAACAGTGGGATTGTACAGCTTCATTTTTTCCAAAGGTTTAGTGCCTGTGTTCACTAAAGTCTGAATTGGTGTTTAAAATGAGGACTTGCGTAGAGGAGATTGGTTTTTTAGTGTACATTTCACTGGACAGCAAAGCAATTACTTCCTAAATTTAGAAATTATTCTCTACCACATTACAGCAGGATTAGACGCATTTTGGCATTTGAGCAACTTTCAACACACAGTTTGCACATAAGAAGAAATAATGCTATTTGACAATCTGGCAGAGAAAGAACGTTCAAAATTTGGACTGTTTTCCAAGCTGTCCAGGGAGCAGCCCAGGGATTTGCAGGTTTTCTATGGCAGAGGTGTAGATTGCCATAACATTCAGTTTGCCGTCTTTCCTTGCTTCCTTGTGGGCAATTTGGGACCCTCTGGGAAAATTGCTCTTTCATTTCTAGGTGTGGGTCAACTAGCAATGGTTAAGAGATGGAGTTAAGGAGACAACATTAACTTAAATCCAGTCATTCTCAAAGAAAGAGTGAAGTGGTGTTAAGTCATTTGGTTAATTATGTAGTTAAAGCCCATTTAAGGTGATACAGTCTTGGCAGCAGCAAGACTGAATTATGCTGAAGACAGTAAAGAAAAGGCCCAGATTCTGATCCTCGGAATCAGGCATGAAAACTGAATACAAAACATGCTGGCAGTGAGTCTCATTTCCCCTGGGTAAATGAAGCATCATCTGAGTGTTTGAGGGCTGCAGTAGTTTGCGTTTGGTTGAGTTCCTTATCAAACGGCAGTTTCCAATTTGACAAGGACTGAAACAGAATCGTAAGTTTGAAGAGATGGAGTTAACAAGCTTCCTTCAGCTGCTGCCTTTTCAGCAGAAAATAAAAGGAGAAAGGTAACATGGATTCTCTAGCTAGTTACAGTGTCAATAAGAGATGTAACTCAAAATTTCTCCCCTGTAGTTCAATTTCACTATACTTTTTTTTTTTTTTTAAAACTGCCCTAAGGCTGTATATTTTTTCTCCTGACTCATTCTCTGCTTTGTGAAGAGCTTCACAGGTCTGTTGAGCAGAACTAAACTTTGCATAGCTGCTGAAATCTGAAACACCTGAGTGAAAGAAATGGATTAAGCAGATTAAGCTCCTGTCATACTTCAAACAATTTGAACCATAGGGGTTTAAAAAGCAATAATTTTATATGGAGAAATTTAAAAAATCTTGGAAGGTTATTTCCTTATAACATACTGCCAGTAAATAATAATTTTCTTTTCTTAAAACAATTTCAGAGCACTTTAAAACAGTAAAGGAATGTCTTTATGTGTAGGCTTGGCCATAGGTAGATTGCTTCTCCATAATGAGAAGAATTTATTCTATATCTAATTCAAGTGAATTATACTGATTTATTTCTAGTTGTTCTGTCCATTCTCCACCATTTGCTGGTATTATTTGTGAAAGAAGGAAATATGTGAGGACTTTGTGCCTTCTGCCACACGCTGGGTGTAGTGCTGTAAAGGGGAAGTCGAAGGGAAAAGAAATCATCTTTTGTGTAAATATCCCTTTTGGCCTTCACAAGTTGTTCCAGATCAAATCTTTTCTTCGAGAATTAGCCGAAGATGGACAGGAAGAATAATCCTCAAACTATAATAAGCATAATCATCAGAAATCAATCTTAACAATAATTTCCACCATTAAATGTAGCATAAATTGAAGAAGAAAATATGATGGAATCTGGCATGGGGGAGAAATCCTGTAACATCTTTTTCTATGAAATTCAATTTATTGTTAATTTGCTGGAAGCTTACAAAATAGAACAACAGTAAACCACTAATGAAGGGAAAGAATTGCTAATGAAGGGACGTGCAAATTTAAGGGAAAATCAAACGACTGCCATTGCTGTTGAGGTAAATGGTAAATTAAATGTGGCTGTATTCACACCCAGCACTCTAGAAGGTTTAATGGAGTCTTTCATGAAGGGAGAGAAAGCGTATGTGTTTCATCTTGCAGGTAGAGACAGGTGTTTGCATTTTGCCTATGATGTATTTTACAACATAATTGTTAGTTTTTCTCAAAATTGCTTTAATTGCAAATTCCATTATTTGCTTTAAGCTGACATGACATTTTCTTCCTTCGTTTACCTCTTGCTGTTTCCCTAGCACTGCCATAAAGACGTCCTCTTTCCAGCGCTACTTTGCTACTGGGTATATCAGGTCCTTTAAAGACCTGTGGTTTTCTGTCACTGAGGTTAAATTGATTTTAAATACATGACTGTGACTGTCCTGGGGCCATATATACAAGGGTGGATCTTGGAATTGATAAAAAGCTAATTTTGGTACTAACTTGAGAGACCCGCCATCTCTGACAGTGTTTTTCTTGTCTTCCTTATTTTTTTTAAGGGAAATCAGGAGAATACATGCAAAAAGGCAATTCATCTATTTCTAGCTTCTGCACAAATAAATTGTATGACTGACTTACAAAATGCTTCCACAAGATTTTTACACTCGCATAAATGGTGCTAGTCTTTGCCAGTAGGAAAATAGTAATTTATTATGAAAATTGAATTTGCATTCCTAAAAGCAGGTTTTTATCCCAGATTTCTATGAGATAGGCTTTACAGCAGAATGGCAATAGGGGAAGGAACTGTCGAGGGTTTGGGCCGGATCGGCCCAAGCAAGCCGAGCGACAGATGTTCCCTCTCTCCTGCCGAGCAGGAGAGAGAGAAGAAGAGAGACTAGTTTAGTAAGAACTAAACTACTTTAATGAAATATAAAGAATAAAATAACAAAAGAAAATAATGAAATATATACAAAACCGTATCAAGCTCCCAGGATGACAATCACGTCACCAGCAGGCAGGGAAGTCCCAGACCGGCCTCAGCGACGGAAGGGAACTGGATCCAGGAATACATGGGTCAGGATCAAAGGCAGACGAACCGATGGAGTCCTCCTCGGACGCCGGCCATTGAAGAAGGAAAGCAGGAGTCCCAGCAAGAGCAAAAGCCCAAGCAAGTCGGAAAAGAAGGTGAAGCCGTAAAACGGGAAACGGATAAAACCGGAACAACTGAAACAACGGAACCACGGAACAACGGAACGGAACAACGGAACAACGGAATGCTGAGCCTTTGATCCCTCAGCTTTTATACTGAGCATGATGCAGATGGGATGGAATACACTGTTTGGTCAGTTTTGGGTCACCTGTGCTGTCTGCTCCTCCCCACAGATGGGACCCCTCTACGCCTCTCTGCTTCCAGCCCTCCAACAGGGCAGATAACAAGGTGTCTGGCCTTGGTCGTTATCGCAGTAAGCCTAAGCAAGGGCCTCTCTGCATACCGTGCCTTGGCATCAGCTATAAACATGGGTCTTATCACTCTGAGAAAGAGCAGTTTTCTGCACAATATGCTGTTAATTTCAGCAGTAAGAAGAGGCCTAGTTAGAAAGCAGAGTTACTGAACAAAATTGGTCCTGTTTTACCTCAAACCAGGACAGGAACAAATTGGCAGGAGGGTCCAAAGTTATCCTTTAATGAGGTGGAAGGTAGGCTGACTGTCGGAGTAACAGAGACTTTTTAAAGAAACAGCAAAATTGTGGTTTCCTCTGGATAAGGAGGAGAGCTGATTTCAGAGCTGCTCAGCTGTCTGGGCTAGGTTTTGGCAATCAAAAGGTAACACACGTAACAACTCTTTATGTCTAGAATTTTCTTTTTGGTTGGCCCACCAGTGATCTTTAAGTCTAATCTATAAAAACTGGAATCGGCAGGCTGCTGTCTTTAATTGTAGTTGATTTTTGGTTTTCTGACGGTGTGTGGATACAGTTTGGCAAGCATATGCAAACATACACACTCACCTCTCCATAACTTGATTTTCTGGGGGAAGGAACTGGTCATCAGAACATTAAAAAGTGGTCTGTTCAGATTGTAAATGGTACTTTCTGTCAGCGCACTGTGACCTGTGCTGTGGCGGGACAAACTGTGCCCTAAGTTACAGTATAAAACAACCTGAAATAAGTGCAGATTATATGGGATATATCTAGGCTGCATCAAAAGAAGCGTGGTTAGCAGGCTAAGGGAGGTGATTCTTCTTCTCTGCTCTGCTCTTGTGAGACCCCACCTGAAGTGCTCCATCCAGCTCTGGAGCCCTCAGCATAAGAAGGACGTGGACCTGTTGGAGCGGGGCCAGAGGAGGCCACGAAGATGATGCGAGGGCTGGAGCCCCTCTGCTGGGAGGACAGGCTGGGAGAGCTGGGGGTGTTCAGCCTGGAGAAGAGAAGGTTCTGGGGAGACCTTGCAGTGGCCTTCCAGTGTCTGAAAGCCTATAGGAAAGCTGGGGAGGGACTCTGGATCAGGGAGTGCAGTAATAGGGTGAGGGGTAACGGTTTTAAACTGAAAGAGGGGAGATTTAGATTAAATGTTAGGAAGAAATTCTTTACTGTGAGGGTGGGGAGCCCCTGGCTGGGGTTGCCCAGGGAAGCTGTGGCTGCCCCATCCCTGGAGGTTCAAGGCCAGGTTGGACAGGGCTTGGAGCAACCTGGTCTAGTGGAAGGTGTCCCTGCCCAGGGCAGGGGGGTGGAATGAGATGATCTTTAATCCCTTCCAACCTAAACCATTCTATGATTCTGTGACCAGGGGGATGTGTCAAGACACATGATCTCCGGTACCTCAGTGATCTCTGGTAATCACTTCTGTTGCAGGCAGGTGTCATTCTTCAGTAGATCGTTTGAAAAAAGAATCCGTGATATGAAAATTATGTTCTAGAAAATTTCATAAAAGTGCAGCCATCTGAGGCTATCTTTAATTTTCAGTTTCATTCCGCAGTTTGATAGCCGTATCAGACAGAATTCAGTGATGCTCACCTTCATTTAAACAGTAC
This sequence comes from Chionis minor, assembly GCA_013398295.1. Taxonomy (NCBI): domain Eukaryota; kingdom Metazoa; phylum Chordata; class Aves; order Charadriiformes; family Chionidae; genus Chionis; species Chionis minor. The sequence goes on along the minus strand of VZSF01003599.1, from coordinate 1,667,337 downwards.
GATGAGATTTCATCTAGATCTCAAGAAGAGAAAAGGCTTGGCATCATTTGCATTTGACATCCCTACACTGCAACACTTAAAATGCAGGCATAACTTTTATCACAGTCTATTTTAAAAATGCAGAGGGTAGCTAGCTGCATTTACTGCTGTGTTAGTGACAGATGAGATACCATGCTGGGCCCCTTGGAAGCACAGGGGCAAAGCTGATCTTCAGCTAATATTATTAATGCTTTAAATTAGTGTGTTGAGAAATGCAGCTAAGCTATGTTCTTTTGAATATTCCCTGCTATCTTGTGGTCTACTTTTATTTTCCTGAGGTTTCCTGATAGCCATCATATGAACACATACATTCTCATTGTCTTTTTCAGTTCTTCATGTGCCTAGAAATGCTGCCTAATTTCAAAATCTTTATTCGTAATGGGAGGTCAATTGAACCTCGCCTTTGATTAACCTTCTGTTTTGAAATTCAGCCCATTGCAACTCAGAAGCATCACATAAATTTGTTATCTGTTAATATTTAACGAAAACTAATTTCTCTTGGCTTTATTAGAGCTAATTAGCTTGCTTGAGGACAGACGATCTCTCAGAATTCCTTGTTATGAATAAATACATCAGGAAAAAAATAAGCAATAGTTGAAAATTACTTTAATATGAATAAAAAATATAAGTTAATGAAATTCATAATAGACAGAAATACAGTTGACAGTATCTGGTCTCAAGTGTCTAAAGTGCTGGAAATTTCAGTCTAGTTTTTAAATGTTCTCCAAGGATTTGTTTTGCGTAGAGAGTTATAATTACCTTGCAAGAGATTAATTTCTTACTTCATGAATAGATTTTCAGCTGTAGGTTTGCTTTTAATTGATGGGTTGGGAGAGTTCAGAAATTATGCCGATATTGTCTGTTTATGGCTTTGGAGGCCGCTATACAAAGATGAAACAGATTTTATTATTTTAATAAAATACAATCTTTTCTCTATGTTTTTTTCAGTTGATTCACAAAAAACCATAATTTTGATAGTTTTAAGAAACACACGGCAAACAAATTTTATCTTTAATAAATAAAGATAAATTATTTCTTTTCATTGTTTTCCTCAACTGCACTGATAATGCACAGCATGTGAGGATCAGAAACTGTGACATGAAAATTAGTTGAGGTGAAATGAAATCGGAACTAATCTACATCTGCCCAGAATTTAAACTGAGTTCATCCTCTTTCAGGTTTTGGGGTGATGTATATTACTGTAGGTGTTTCTAAAAATGGGCATGTCCCTTTGTATGCCTGCGAATGGAAAAAGAAGAAAATTGGTGAAGTAGACAGTACAATGAGTTGGTCTTACTATTTCTGGTATTGATTGCAATCCTAACACATTAGGATTGCAATCAGTGTCATATCCTTTATTAAAGAGAGTAATGATTTCATTAATCTATTTCTCAAACAGGCCTTGTACTTGCTTAAAACTTGAAATAAACTTGGATACCGGCTTTCTGGTCCAGGCTGGACAGTCTCTGAATTATTTTAAAAGCTTTTCAGTGGCTCAAACCAGATCAGAGATATGTGCTCCATCATTTTTTTTACAATTTTAAATTATTTTTTAAAAATTATGATCAATTAATCTCTGTTTGATCAATTGAGTTTGATGTTGATAGAGTCTCCTGAAAAAACTGTCATTTTGAGGTTTCTAGACCAAAGCTGAATGATAGCTGAATGCATGTATTGTTCAGATGAAGAGCCATTCAAATGCAGCTATGGAGAATGTTACCATTAAAAGCATCCTAATTTCTGTCACAAAAGGAAGCCCAAAAGCTAGTATTTGAACTGCATTTGTTAGTGTTGGCAATATCTTTCAGTTAGAGTACTGGGAGATTAAAGTCATAATTCATTTAGAAGTCAGGTTTTAAATGGATAAGATCAATTTTTTTATATTGTTTTGGTGAGCAGCAATTTGAAATACAGAAAATGAGAGATTCTTTGTGACTAGTGTTTTTCAGTAGTTCTCTTTTTTTTTTTTCCCCTATCCTCAAAGCATTTCCTGAGAACTTCCACAAAGCTTTAAATTTGTAGCTGGCACAACAATTGATTTTTATGAAGTGAAAAAATTAAATACGACAAGCCCTAAAGCTAAATATTATTAGCATTGGAATTATTTTCTTTTTGAACTTTAAATCAGCCTGACACATTTTCAACACTTAATTTTGTAAAGTGGAATACTATATTCCAGTAGGAGTCGTAGTAATCCTTTACATTGCCTCACCATTTTCAGAGATTTCTTTGGGTAGGGTTATTTTCACTGTCCAGAGTTTATTTTTTTTTATTTCCCCTTTATATATATATCATTTGAGTCAAGATTTATTTTCAGTCAGTTCACAAATCAGGACTATTTTGCATCATTATTCTCCCCCTTTCCATTTCTCTCCTTAAGTAAAGAGTATTTGCTCATCAACTAGTACTTTATACAGAAGTTGAATTCTGTGCTCTGATTAGACTCTTCCTGGTTGGTTGCTCTAATGGTCTTCAGACTTTTGAGCTGCTTTCAGCTTGTTTCTATTTTAAATATAAAACTTTGATTAAATATCAGCAAATGCACGAATCACAACAACAAAGATTGTATATGTTTTTTAGGAAGACATAAAATAATGTGAACTTTACATGAAGTGACAGTGAGAAAGAGATTTTAAAACTCTATTCAGGATGCAAGTAATGCATGCTTATATTAATAAGGTTTCATGGGCAAAGAGAAATTGAATTTCCTAGTGCTCAGATTGTTTTGAGTGATGGAAGGCAAAATCCTTTTGCAGCCTCTGTAACTATTTTACACGTCTCATTTAATAAATGAGCAAGTAGGAAAAACATAAACTGTGCTTCCCAGACGTGTCAAGGTTTTATCTTGGAAACAACTATGAATAAACTTTGGTTATTTAAATGAATACAAATGCCTGAAGTCCCAGAATGTCCTGGTCCGGTTCAGGGTTATAGCAATAGCAAGCTGGGTACAGAAAGTGAGTGAGAGCTTACAGGATTTTTCTGTGCAGCCTCAAGCAGTTAATTATTGACTTTTAAAGAATAAGCCAAAATGTAAATATTTACTGATGTTGCAGATCACAAAAGGTTTCCCTGCCTCAGGTACTTAAGGAAGCAAGAAGTGAGCATAGTTTGCCAGCCTTCCTTGTATAAATAATATTAAAATCATACCTTACCAAATCACCTGTTTTAATGTGCTTTCGCTTCATCTCATCTGGTGGCTGAGAGGTGTCAGGCAAGAAGGCCCTCCCCTTGGACAGCCCCAGGGGAGTGATGTTCTCTTTCCAGGCAGTGGCTAAAAGGTCAGCTCCAGCGAGTACGGAAGATTAATTTTAATTCAGAGTATGATGTGGTACAGCTTGAATGAGCAGAAGGAAGCTCAGAGCCTTTCCCTTTGCCTGTGCCATTAAGGAGGGACGATGGGTGCAATTGCGCACACACAGGACTGCTTTCTGAGTAAGTGGGGGTGAAATACATTTCATTGCTCCAACATGTAACTCTAAGTAATGAAATAATTAATGGTTCAAGACTGAGGGTAATATACACCTAATTAGTTGCATTGAAGCAAATTTAAGATTAATTGGATATGCCAAATAATATGTTTGCTAAGACTTGGAAATAGCAAAAAAATAGGTCTGATTGCAACTTTAATGCAGATTTCCAGGTGATGATTTTCTACCTTATTGAAAGCAGTCAGGACTCTCTTTGGATTTGTGTCCAAGTTTAATGAAGGGGAAAATACTAGGGAGTTCAGATAAATCGCTTCAATATTCCACTGCTCTTAATCAGTTAGTTCCTTGCCTGAATTGGGGCCTTGATGATTTAGTTTTCTTTTGCTTTTATAACTCAGCACAATAGTATATAAATATCTTCCTGGCAGCATTAATTAAGTTTAGGAAAGAGAAGATCAGGAAAAGTAACAAGGCAAATATATTGTTTAGATTTTGTGTTATTTCTTACGATATGTTAACAGAAAGTATTTTGTTCTGCTCTCCTCAATGCCTGGAAAATTGTCCTTAGAGACTACAGAGATGTAGAGCAGATTTGTGACAGCAAACAAAGAAGTTGTGGTAGTTCTGGTCCAGTGGGAGGTGTCCTTGCCCACGGCAGGGGGGTTGGAATTAGATGATGTTTAAGGTCCTTTCCAACCTAAATCATTCTGATTCTGAAAGGCTTAAAGACTTGTACGTTTGCGTAGCGTGTGATACGCAGGAGGATTTTGGTGCTAGTATCCGTCTCTGTCTCTGCTTTCACGTTGCTGTTCAGTGCCAGCCAAATCATCTCAGACCACATTTCCAAAGGGGTCGTTGCTGGTGACCGCCCCAGTTTTTCAGGGATGTCTGCAACCAGCAGAGGTCTTCATTGCTGAGTTTTTCTTTGTGAAATGCAGGTATCATGCATTTCTCCCAGGTTTACTGTGCAAACTATTGACATCCTCAGCACATATGTATATCAATATATGTAAGTATTACTCTTGTGGAGATGCTCTCATCATCCTCATTTGCACTCTGTGAAATAACCTCTCCTAATATCATTTTTGTAATTCCAAGCTGCAAAGTGTCTTCAAGCAGCCACTGTTTCAAAAACAGTAAAGCTACTTTCCTTTTTCCATTTGCTGAGGATTTCTTGCCTCCAAAATTCTGTAATAATTAGACTTGATTTCAGCGCCTATTTTGTTTTATGCTTTAAAAAATAAAACATAATGTATTTCAGAAGAGACTTTCTCCTAATTGGGTAGTGCCTAATATGAAGTTTAGTATATTACTGCCATTCAAGCTTGAACTAAAGTTCAAGTAATAAAATAATGATGTATTATTTGAAAAAAAAATCGTGATTTTTTGGGATTTCTAGTATTTGCTAGCTATTGTATTTCTGCTTGATGTCCTTGCAACAGGACTTTAGATGATATTGAGTAGAAGGATATCGAATAGGATAGCTTTTGTTAGGTGGTAGAGCCATCTTCTCCTTTTTGGCACTTAGGAAGGATGAATGCACAGTTCATCCTTCCTTGCCCAAGGACTGTGAATAATGAATAAATTTCAAATTCTGACTGGCAGACTGTTTAAATTCATTGCTTTGTGACGTATTTTTCCTGCAAATCCTTAGAAAAATAGTATTTGTAAGTTTTCACACCTGTAAATACGCACATAGTAAAACTATTAAGCTTTGTTAAAGTCATTACATTTTGCTAAATGGATGGAGAAAATGGTATCTGTATTGTTTAGAACAAACTAGGTAGCCCTTCCAAATTTAATGTTGTGCTATTTAAGAAATCCCAGAAAGTTCCGTTTTTTCTCTAGTTTTCAAATTGTGTTGAAAATGGCTTGAAAACATGAGGATGTTTTCATGAAAACATGAAAAAATGGGGATTTCTCATTGTTTGAGAGCCCTGCAGAGGAAAAGACGCCTCGTGACATACCTGCACGTTTGTTCTCCCGGAGGAAGGGGTGCAAAGCCTTCATCCAACCTCTGTAAATGAAGTGTTTTGAGGTGGGCACTTGGAGATAATCTTAGTCAAGGAAGATTTGGTTGGACCATAGAAGGACCAACCTACGGTTTTGTACAGCTTTTCTTTAAAAATCACGCAGGGAAAGCTGTAGCCCGTAATACTTTGTTTTGGTTACCTCATAAATTTGTGTAGCGTTTACTTATACCATCTTAGCTTAACAGATGAAAAATTGATTGTACAGTCTTACTTGAAAGCTGTAATATTATCTGTTCTGAAAACAGAACTTCTGGAGCATGAAGAGCTCGTTTTGAATGATGCTTCTGGCGTCTAACCCTTAAAATTATTCAGCATGTTTTTCTTGTATCTGTCTTGAAATGAAAAAAATTATCTTCTGTTTTCCTGTCACATCATTTTTTAAGATCGTGCTAAACTTTGCATAGAGATTTCAAAAATTATGGAACATATCAGTATAAACTTCTGCCTAATAAAATCACTCTGAGACTATGGAATAATTGCTAATGACACCAGAGTTCACACTTTATTTTTTTAACATTTGCCTCTCTAACTGTGTTGCTTAAAAATATGCCAATCTATGAAAAAACATGTAGCTTGTTGAGCTTTGGCTGATGTTAGGCTTAGGTTCAGTACATTTCATCCTCTTTTTACTGCCACGGGAGTGAGTTTTTCACCTGCTGGGGCATGGCGTTACCATGGCAACAGTTGATCTTGGCTGCTATTCTCTCCTCTTTGTGCATGACAAAAAGGAAAGCCTTTTGAGAAATATTTGTGAAAGCTGATCTAACTAATTGCATTTTAATTATCGGTGAAATAGGACAAGAAATGGCTTGCTCTGTTTCAGTACAAATAAGAAATTTCTATTAGAAGAAATAGCATAAAGAGCTCGACAATTTCATCAAAGTTGACAAGATCTCTCCACGAGCTATTCCTATATGAAAGCGTGTGCAGCTGGTGTGTTAGCAGAGTACTAACAGACGTGGTCTTTAGCAGCTCCTATAAGGTATTCTGCCAAGAGATCTCCAAGTTCACATTCCATTCACCACTCTGCTGTATGATGATTCAGGTGATCAGCAAATGGAAGCCTTAATGCCGTAGCAGATAATTGAATCGATGCTTTCTGTTGCAGCCTTTTCCCTAACGAGCTCCAGTGGTGATCAGAACAACTTCCTTTGTGGTTTTTTTCTGATGTATTTTCTTTGTTTTGCCACTAGCGAAGTCAAAGTAAGTGGAGAACGTGGATAGTGAGTTCCTCATGAGTTATCACAAAGTGTGAGTGGAAATTCACGCGTGTGCAGAAACTACTAAAACCACACTATGCATTTTAATTATCTTTAAGTATTTGGTGGCATTTGGATTAACCTACATAAATAAGTTAGATCTTTGACACATCATCTGCACTCAAGGCAAAAGAACAATTTACCACCGATTGGAGATGTGAAACAAAAACTATGTAGTATGGTGGTAAAATAAAAAGAAAGTATTTATTAAGGGGCAGTAGGGAATTTCCCCTTCAGACAGTGCCAGCTTGATACCAGCATTCAAATGGGGTTAATATTTAAGCCCTGCTGTGTTTCCTTTGTGCCTTAATACAAGACCAAGGACCTTGTTCACTCCTTCCCCCTTTAGCAGTGGACAATTTAAGATTATTTTTTTCTTTCCCTTCGGTATATGTTGTCCCTGAAGGAACCAGAACCATGGTAAATGAGAAGTAGACCCTCTGTCTCTCAAATACGTGGATTCATTTATTGTGTTGAGAAGTGAGTGTAAAAATAATTGAAAGAAAAACCCCTGAATAAATATTGATTTTTTGCTTCGGTCCACAAATCAAATTGATTAACTCTCTAATACTGTCAAAGGGAAACCACTGCTGTAATATTAAGTTAAATTCCCTACTAAAAGCTGCAGAAATGTATTTTTACTGTATATTTGGCGATGTTTATGTTCCCAGCAGCTGGATGTTATTTGAAAGGTGGAACACAAGCGTGCTTGTTTTCTAAACGAAATATTAAGTAGTAGTTTGGCGAGCTTGAGGTGAGGGTTTATCTTCAGGAGGGCAGCCTGAACAGAAGCTGAACCACATTGTGTAGGTGCTCTGGGTGGCTACACTGGGAACAGCTGTGTTGTCAGTGGCAGAATTACTTTGGGACGAAGCTTGTGCTAACACTTATGCCTATCAAAATAATTTTTATACAGTCACTGATGAAAGCATTACCAGTATTGCCCAATTTTATTTATTGTAACAGCCTTAGACCGAAAGTATTACAGTGTTAACATACATAAATAACTCACTGTTGATGAGAATTGACCTCTCCCTTAGGCCTAAAATTACCTTGAATCGATTCTTCTGTTATCAGTTGTGCATTTGTATACTCTTTTTCCACAACAAGGTTATGTATGATTTTGTCATTAAGAAATTAAACAGTTGTCCAATAATAATGTTTCATTGTGAATGCTAAGAAGGTTTTAAAAGATGATACTGAAAACTTAAGTTATACAACTGCTCTCTTTGCTTATTGGGATAGTGTTTGATACTTTCTGCAGAAGTCAACAAGAAAAAAGAGTAATGCCACCTACTGCCAGTTACAGCCTTTGTTCTGTCTGTGCTGTGAACTGGAAGTGCGCAAAGACATCTGGTCTTTGGCTTTTGAGTACAGAGTCTCGTTGATGCATTCCATGTACCTCATCGAGGAAGCAAGGCATCATAAAATAGAAACATAATAGAAAATACTAAATAATGTTGTTATGGGGAGCGTCTGCTTTTTTACTGTCTTCGTGATTGCTTCCTCCAGCTGTGGTAGGTATAAAGTCTGAAAGTAATGTCTTGAAGAGAACTTGCGTATTTGGTAATTCATTCTAAATAGCTGCAGCCACAATGTGTTATTCATTCAGAAGTATGGATGCTATAATAAAACCATTGCACTTAGATGTATCTATGGCTTCTGTATGTATGGATTATGGCTATCACTTTAGCCATTTTCATTATTAAAAGAGATGAGAGGGTCTTGTTATGTTCATATTATGTGCCATAGGTGAAGAAAATAAGATGGAGAGCGTGATGAACAATTTTCAGTGGTGGCCATAGTCTGAGCAGCAGCAGCAAATCAAATATGGTTACATGTGATTCTAAAATAAGGGAACCTTCCAGAAGTTCAGGTGAATCTGATGTTGGTCTGTGCTTTTCCTCTCTGGTACTGCAAAGCATGGCAGGGAGTACCTTATTGCGTAAATCAGCGTTCTGATGGGGGTGACGGATTTGAGGCAGTAGGAAAGATTGTGTGGACAAGTTATGAGAAACAGCTGCATGAAAAGCTGATACTCCAACAGACAAGACAAAAAGAATGTGAATGAAATGAGTTGGAAGCGCAAAGCTTGTTATCTTGAGTCTTATTGAAGTGAAAAAGAATACCATGCATTAATTGTTTGTGCTTCCTCCATAACATCTGGTCCTGGGTGCTGCAGTGCCAAGACAGTGGTGATTTCCAAGTCCAATGAACTGCTGCAGTTCCTGTGTTCCCTATTTAGCAGTGCTTTTTAAGAAATGCTATTTTTACACAATGTTTCTTATGCTAAATTCAGCCTGCTGATTAGAGGGGTAAAGCTGCATTTGTTTTCCTTTGTTAGAACAACGTGTAATTTGCATGGAAAAGTTCCTATTTCTGAGTAGCTCTTGCTTTATCTTAAGAGTGGTAGTGGAAGAAACTTGTGTATGTCTGTTAATGTTCTCCATAGAAATTCCTTAGTTTTTAAATGTTAGCATCGTAAAATGTCTGACTGCTTTCCTGTACTACTTGCTAACATGTGCTTCACCAGGACAATTGAGAGGAAGAATCAAGTGGAAATAGTAAAACACCTCAAAAAAAAAAAAAAAAGCCTTTAATTTGATTATTTTTCACTGCATTTAATAGTTTTTCACTAACTTATCATATGTATTTATTGAAAGTTCAACTTTCTAACTTTCTAACCATCAAAATTGATAAGCACTGGATAGAACTGTACCCTTCGTGGGACAGGGAGGGGACATTCAGCATCTTTCAGTGCTTTCTTTGATCCCACTTTAATCTTACTGGTAAGCACCCAAAGCTGTCAGATAGAGTGGAATTGGTGTCAGAACATTAAGTAACGGCAGCAGAACAGCAGCATCTCTTGTGAAAGCTGTTTTTTCTCCGGTTGCTTCTGGGTTCGCTTTGCTCAGTGCTATAGTGGGTAGAATTATGCAGGACAGCCTGTGTTTTTCGTACGTCACGCACATGCTAATTACAAAGAGAAAATCGGAACGGTTTTAATGGCAGTTTGTTGTACAGGCTGTGCCGCTCAGCCCAGCTCTGTAGCTGGTCCATATTGAGGTTCTTAAATAGTTCTACTGTGTACTATTCAGGATGAGTCAGCTTTGCCTTTAAAATCTAGCTCTTGCAAGAGGGAAAAAAGAATGATTTGATGGTGATGAACCTGACCTTAGAAATGAGTCATTTACAGGGCAAAAAATACATAGGAAAAGATCAGAAGATTCTTCATTTTTTTCCTTTTTCTTTAAGTACCTGTAGACTAGAGGTTTCACTTTTCTCTTGGATGAATTCTATTCATGTACCATCAAAGTAGAGAACTATCACAGGGGATTATAATCAGAGTGTTCTAATACAGTCATTCCAGGTTGCTGGCAAAAACAAGTCTCAAAGAAAAAGAGCTACAAATAAATGAATAGTGTATAACATTTTTTTTTAAACAAAAATAATTGATGGATGAGCAAACTAGCGCACAGGGCAACAGATGCCTTTCTCCAGGCAATGTAGAACCTTGTTACCCAGACAGTGGTGTCAGATTGTATTAAATCCACAGAAGTCATCCTCCTACCATGTATTTTTATAGTCAGTCCTCATATCCGTAGGAGAATTTCTACTTTTGCTCTGTTACGAACATACATTTTTTGCCTTCATTCCTGCACTTTAAAAGATGCAACTTATCTATAAGGTAACACAGTTTATTTTTAATGTCTTTTAGTTTTTCATGGATGTTTCTTTATTAATTGTCTCATGTTGGTGAAGTATGTACTGGTGCGTGAGCCTTTAAATCCATGCAGTGCTCTGGGCACCCCTTAAAAAATGGCACACTGCAGGACTGCTTGTCTTTATATACATTTGGGAGAGCTGTCAATTTTCTCATTCAGTTTACTTCACGGATTCTGAAAAGATCATCCTTAGTGTTGCTTTCTTAAATCACAATGCCTGTCTGAGCTGAGAATGCGTGAAGCATTCCTAAAATCCAACAGGAAATATCCTTGCTGTTTGGAATTTTGTCTGACATGCTAAAGACATTGCAGATTCTTTTGGCAAATTATGTTCCTTGCGGTCCTGACGTGAATACAGCTGGATTGACATACCACCACATATGTAATACACGTAAGTACGGGTTACGCTTCTTGTATTTATCTTGGTAAAAAAAGCTTAAGCAGAAGCAATCTGAGCTCTATGGAACTTCTGCCTGCATATGTTAGAAAAAGTTTGGGTTTGGTTTGTTCTGTAAATTGATGCTAATCTGTGACAATACCAGTTTTTTCTGGGAGAAGGTGAAATAGTTCTACGTACAGCTTCTATTGTTTCTTTCCTTATCATTAATTTTCCACATTCATTTCTCCGTTTGTAAAATTTTTGGATGCATGCTAGACTAGTAATTAAATTGCTTCAAGCCCTTGGTTTTTTAAAATGAGTATTGTGTAGCGACATCATTAGAAAGGGGGTGACAGACTGTTCAACTAATAATTGAAACGCAATGTCAAGACTGGCAAGAAGCTTTTTTGGAAGTATGAAGTACTGCTTCCTTTTCATTTGTACGTTAGTCTGCTAACATTTAGTCAGCATTTGCCTTTATACTGTGTCTTGGACTAACTGGCTCGATGAGTTCTTAATCTTCACTCTACTTGTCTTTATTAGCAGCTGCAGTGGATTGATTTGCATGGGTTAAATGGTAGACCTCACTTGACTCTAGTAAAATGTTGCTGCTTAAACACAATTAAATTGTCAGAATTGTTACGTACAGTGAATAAATGAAGAACAGGGGAGAGGGCAGCAGGTGAAAAAAAGGACAAAACCCTCATTAAATTTGTAAAAAGAAGTCCAAAGCTATTTGTATAAAAAAATCGAAAGGATGAGGGAAGAGTGCATGGTAATGCTTTCCACAGGTATGCTTTTTGGACTGGTACTGGTTTATTTTCAAGAAGTTTAAAAAATCAGAATCACCTCAAGCTGTGAAATAAATTGTGAAATCCCACAAATTCTCCTCTTCGGTCCAAGCAATAACAGAGTGATGCCTCTTTGCGTGCTCCCTTTAGAATTTGGTAGCATTATTAAATTGAGAGTGGGAAAGGCTGTAGCGGAGGATCCCCAGCGTTCACAGGCAAGCGGGAGGCATGAAGCGCGTATCCAGCCTGCTGCCAGCAAGTCAGTCACCTGTGATGCCTGCCCTATGTATTTGCTGACCTCTTCTTTCTGTTGACTTCGAGGTTCTGTTTGGAATTGGCAGTTGTAAGAGCTGAAGTGAGAAGTGTTGCCCTGTTGTTAATGCATTCAGTGCTAGCTGCCAAGGAGAGAGAATGGAAAAATACTCTATTTATTTCAGTATAGCATCTTAAGAAGTGTAGCCTTCCCGTGCAAGAAGAAACATAGCTGGGATTTTCAAAAAGCATCTGTTTTCCTTCAAATGTCTGAAGTTTCAAAGTTCTGTCAGGATCCAGCCATAAAATCCTAGTGATGTCAACTCACAATGTAGTAAAATGAGAATCAAATGTGTTGGATTCCTGGTGAAATGAAAAACACCCCTTTGTGTGCCACTCTGGCCCCCATCAGCTGGGCGTATTCGCCACGGTGGTATGACAGCACTTCTGAGAAGAGCAGCCATGAACTGGCGACTTTCAGAGACTGACTGTGGGTCAATAAGAATTTATACCAGAAATTTAGTTTTCTGGTTTGTACCTGGAAGAAAACAGTAAAAATCTCATTTTCCTCTGCGTGATTTCAGCTCTCTTTTTTAGTGTATGAATTACCTATTCAGTGCAGTTTAGTTCTGGGGTAGCTGGGATTATCTTTGATCCTTTTTGTTGAAGGTTTATATTTAACTAATCTGGAAAATATTGGGGTGGATATTGTTGAGGGACCCAATCACCGAATGCACTAGACAGGAAATCACAAACCACAATCATGCACAACCATCACTTGCAGAAATCCAGGTGGTCTTTCACAGCCTCGACAGATGAGGAGATGGTGAGGAAATGTATAAAGAGTACTGGAAGTTTGTTTCTCCAAGTAAAAGTTAGCTGGAAACATTCAGCACTGGAGAAGCTGGTCAGGAGGAATGTTGAGAGAGAAGTTTGTTGTTCTACTACACAGAAAGTAGCTTGGGTTCCCCTTTGGGCACTGGCATGTGCTGCTTCAGCTACCCATGTCCCCAGTTACTTTCAGGGACGTGACTGGTAATACTGTGCAGCAGCCAAACTGTTGCAGAGAAATCTACCAGAATTACTCTGTCAGAGCCCGTGTTATAAGGGTTCATTGCTGTTGAGAGATGACTCAAGTCAGCAAATGATTGAAACTAATATTGTGGGAATTCCTGAGTTGACAGCAATTATTACTTGGATCATTTCCAGAAGAGATAGCCCAGGAGAGGAACTTGGCTAAAATTTACAAGGCTTTGGTTCAGTTTCTGGCTTTTACCACATTATTGCTCTGAGGCCTTTGATCAGTCATTTATTATTTATCCCTTAATGCATTTTATGAGAGTGAGCAATCTAAATATTATAGGTGTACATGTATTTATGTCACTTCCAAACACACTGACAATATATACAAATAAATTCTATCCTTACTGCAGGTATTGCAAGTGAAAACTCTGCACCCAAGTTTTATTTGCTGGGTCTCTATCTGTGTATTTTTCAGGCTAGAAGTGTGCCAGTAAGTCCTGCAACTATTCCAGATGGTTCTTGATCTTTATGGATTTAGTTGGGATGGGGACCATAGGTGCTGCTTTGTCCTGGCAAATGTGAAAGCATACTGAGAGAAATTACCATTAGGATGAACAGAGCTATAAGTGAAAAGAAATAGGCTTATAACTAAGGACCAATGAAACTGGGATAGTTACTGTGCTACTTGTATTTCATCCTTGCAAATAACATGATAAAAACATATTTTCTTCAGGTAGGACTAACAGCCAGCCCAGTTGCTGTGCTGTCTCTCATAAACTGGTTTCCATTCTGGAGAATTTAAGTAGGGTGTGAAAGATACTGGCCTAGATTGCCATCAATTACTCCTCCTCTCCCCCAGCCCCCATTTCTGCTTGAATTCCTTTTTATAACTTTATTAAAACCTGGTAACTCATTGTCGCTTGCTCCGCGTTCGAGTCAGCTGAGCAGTATTGATTTGTAACAAATGCAAATTGAACCATTAAAGTCAATGTCAAATCTGTCTTGACAAAAGCCTGCAGCTGTGAGGGTTTCAGAGCAGGTAGTGTGGCTTATTTTCACCTTGAAAAGTGCAGAAGAGACAGACAATGCATTACAAGTGACTTTCAGCAATTAATAGGATGCAGTGATTTATCTGCATATCTAAGGAACTGTTCTGTGCAGTTTGTTGATACGATAAAAATATTTACTGATTTAATTCACATCTTTGAAAATGCAATGGGAGCTAAGAAATTCTTATTTAGGCCCTCAGAACTGTCTGGCGTCTCACAGAGCCTGGCTGCCACTTTTAATTGCACCCTGAACAGCAGATTTAACAGACTTGAGAAATTATAATTGCTGAGCTCCTTATGTGCGAGATGATAGGTATATCTGCAATCAGGAGACTGTGAGTATTCTGCATTTTGTCATCTTAGTTTAGTTCGGTGCAGTAGTGCTTAACGCTCAGTTAAGAGACTGGCTTCCCACAGATGATGTGATGCTCTGATATTGCACGATGATGGGGCTGTAACATGCCATTACTTACGCTGAACTATTTTTCACTATCCTTTTTTCATGTTCAAATTTAACTCTCAGACTGGCATTCCAGGTGTGGGCAGAAATGCGGTATCTTCTGTGGAATTAATTGATATGTTAAAATCACTGTTACTCAGAATGGCTTTTTCTGTGTGAAGTGTTTGGTAAAACTGACATTTTATTCTCATTTTCTATAGAAAAAAAAATTAATCTGTTTAGCTGACCCTATAAATTTTGAACCCAGTGGTTAGTTTCAATCAGATTTGGATGACACACCTCATGAGAGCTATCAGCCAAGTAGCCAAGGCAGAAATCTGTAAGCTTAATTAGTTCTGATGCTCAGGTAATGCAGCTTAGGAAACAATTTAGATCAACCATTTAACAATTATTGTTCATTGAAAATGCTAGTTTTCTGTTCAAAACACGTATCTTGTGTGCAGAGAGTTTTGAAATTGATTTAAGAAAGATAAGCTTAAGATAGCAATTGTTTGTTTCAAGTAGTATGAAAAACACTTAAATATCAGAATCTTTAAATTCCTTTTTTAGGGCTTAGATTGGTAAATAAAAAAATCTGGTTTTTTTTAAAATATATATTGAGAATTTTAGATATGGTGATAAACCATTATTGAATAGTTTTTCTTAAGGCCTCAGCAGAATTAGTAGAGAAATCTGCTAATAGTGTGGATTTTAATGGTGCAAAATCATAAACTTTTTCCAATCACTCAAAAGTGGGACCAGTTTTACCCACCTTAGCATAGTTTTCGTCAAATATAACCAATGTTTTCAGAAGATAATGTATAATGTGCACTGTAGGATGGAAAGATTACAGATTGCCCAGCAAGACTGATTTCACAAGGAATTGTATTTAAGATTTCATCTTGGAAAACTACCTTTGTGAAATTGTAAAAAAAAAAAAAAAAAAAAAAAAGAAATTGTCAGAAATACTGGAGGATGCTACTGTTTCTTCCTGGGCTGAATGCATTTTGATTTGTGTGACCTGACAAAGCATTTCCACCTCTCTAGTTTGACCTTTGACTATATATATGAGTTTTATTTACTTTTCCTTTTTTCCTCCTTATAGTGCTGTCTAAACAAATAAAAATACATTCCTGATGGTGCAGTTAATACCTTGATCTTTATACATAGGATACTTACTTTTGCCTTCCATCTGCATTTCTGATTTGCCTACCACTGTAGTACATAGATGCTCTACCCAGATTCTAAAAATGTTTGTATTATAATGTGTATATATGTGTATATTGTAAATAGATATACAGTATAAGTAAAGTGAAATATGTAAATATAAAAATGCCTACAGGAGTTTACATTCCATTTGTTGGCTTTTGCCCTCAAAATGCCTTCTGAAGACCTAAGTTTGATAGCATGACTTTTTTTCCTCTTCCTAGCTCTAAGTGAGGCAGCCAGGTTGGCGCTCTTTGTTACATGCACAGGGAGATTTTTTTATTATTATCTTTATAGAGAGCAGGCCTGTGAAGGCAGATCATCTCTTTTTGCCTGCACATCTTTAATCAGATCAGCTACTGAAAACATGTGGGTTTCTGATAGAGCCAACTGTAATTGCAAGCTAATCTGCTGGTTTTGCACCTTCAGTGCCTTTGGCTCAGTGCCTGATATTACTCTTAATAGTTTGTTAATACCAAATAATGCAAAAACATTGCTTCCTTAAGCACTTAATAGGATGTACTGTAACGGAGATGAATGGTCTATAACACTCTTTATTTGTCCTTTAGGAAAATGAACTGAAGGATGCTGTGCAGGAAAAGAATCGCCTGAGCCTTCGGTATGCAAGTGTGTCCCACAAAGCACTGCAATATGACCAGGTAACATCAGAAGTGCAGAACTCATACATTCACTTGTTAAAGAAATTAGGCTGCAGAATGGATAAAAGTGAATTGTGTGGTCGTTTTCTCTGATTTGCTTGCTTCTACTTGAGAACGTAAAATATTTTACTTAAATTTTTGTAATTTATTTTTATGAACAAATGTTATTTTAAAGTGAAAATTCAAGACTTTACAGAGGTACATCATTCCTCTGATGCATATTTTCTTAGTAGTGTAAGTTGGTACTAGGTTTTGGTAAACGGACTTTGAGTGATTTTGATGGGAATTGATTGAAAAATTCTCTGATTTTTCTGAAAAATACTGATAGAAATTATTGCTATCTAGTAGGTCTTCTTCCTCCCTCTATGAATTTTTTCTTTGCATTTTTAAATTTATCAGTCAAATGTTGAAAAGCTGCTGTCCAGCAGGAAATGTCCAAAGCGCTATTTAGCAGTTGTTACTTCCCCTGTGGCGTGGCACAGGGCATAGTCTCAGCTCTTCTAGGTCCTAAAACGAAAACTGTTTTATTAGTAAGCATTTTTCGTCAATTCTTTTTTACGCCTGTTGTGGGACAAAAAAATATCCTTCTGACTATGGTGGGATTGTATCTATGGCAAATGGTGCATGGCGTGACTAGCAGGGGAGGCGAGGCTGATGTGTCTTACCTCACCACATATGCATTCGGTGGAAGAAACATCATGAACCTGCCACTTTACAGGGCTCCATTTCGCTAAAAATAAAACTCCAATCTGGGATTTCTACAGGGCTTAAGTGAGTTGCTGGGCAACCTCATTCATATCAGAAGAGCTGTAACTCACATAGGCTCTGATGAAAGCCCAGCCTCAGAGCTTTGCAAAACCCTGGTAGCTGCACGCTCCGGTAGCCCGGACGTGGCTGTGTGGCAGAGGAGCCCACCGCTGACTTACCAAACCGGAGGGGGTCTGATGACGTCCCCGGGACAACGCAAGTTACTGAAATTCAGAAGATGGCTGTGCGTTTTGTGTGTAGCGCCTGGTATCGAAGCAGACCTGAAATTTCCTGTTGCTGAGGAATTGAAATTGTTTTTCTATAAAAAGGCATTGTAATAATACTTTTATGATAGGAGGAAGCCATGTGTATCATAGCATCGCTTAATTTTATTCATCCATCTGTCTAGAATCTCTCCCTTCCCTAATGTTTTTCTGTTCTCTTTGTTGTTGCTTACACATCGCCTCGACTCTGTTTCACCAGGCACATAAAGTCTTACTTAGGCAGTTTTATATTCCAGCTGACACAGGAATAGCACGCGGCGTTACTGCGGTGAAGGCACAGTACGTTGGTGGCACTAAAAGCGGTAGCCCTCTTACTATCAGAAAGTGAAGAGCTATGCAGTTAATAATGCTTTATTATAGCTACTGTTTGTCTCTTAGGATAGTGAAGAGCTTGAGGTGCATAGAAAAACCTAGTGAAAGCAATTTAAAATATAAAGGTAAAATGTCAACCTTTGACACGTAAGCCAGTAAGTTAGTAATAAAATTACCTTTTACTATTGTAGTGTCAGAATTTGTCATGCTATGGCTGTTTGTTTCTTCAAATACATTAAATCCTGTGACAGGCACAGTGCAACAATTCTGGATGCCTGCGCTACTACTTTAGTATCCCAGCCTCAGTAGGATCAAAGACTTGCTTTAAGTGCACCCTCTCACTTTTAACAATTTTAACACTACGCAATCTTTGCAGTATAGCTTGGATGTTAACAAACCTTCTCTTTTCCTTCTTACGCAGAAGGTTTTGTGAGGGAGTTACTTGTGTTTTTCTATTTTTTGTTCTGTTTTTTTACCATACACAATGAGGTTGAGGATGGATTGTGCAGTTTAGATTACATTTTATTATTCAGGACGTGTGAAACTATACGACTTTGGATATGGAGGTTAGAGCGGAATTCTAACAGAGTTAGGGCTCAGCCCTGAAGGGGAAAACCTGCCCAAAATAATTTATTCTTTTTCACCCTTGAGAGCTGGCCTGAAAAACAGGCCAACTTTACCCAAGCAAACGGGGCTGGAGGAGTGTTTATGCATCCTGTTATGTAGCACAGATAAAACTACTGCTCATTTTTGCACAATGTGGTTGCTGAAATTTCACTCTAGAAAGGAGTTAGGTACAAGGTTGGCTGCCTTTAAATTCACAAAATAAAGCTAAAACTGTACCTAACTTACATGATTCAGTTTTGTTACTCTGCCTAAGAGAGACAAAGTCACGTTCCTGGAGTGGAGTACTTGTGAAAAGATTTTGTGTCCTTAGGAGTGCTATGACACTGGCTTCTAACTTTTTTCTTGGTCATCTGAATCTATATGGCTAGTGATTTAATGTAAAAATAGAGTAGGCATCATACATTCAGCATTTATTTCCACAGTACCTGAAATGACACCATTTTCGTGGTAGCTTCCAAATGTTTTCTGAACAATCTAAGTCCTTGGCAGGTCACTAAAGTCTAGAATTAAGGCAAATAATAGGTTATAAGGGTGATGGAGCTTTTCACCAATGAAATAAAGTGCTGGTTCATTTCGGTGTGCTGATTTTCAGTAACTAGTGTTTGTTTAAGTGTCCAGGAAGTGGAAGACACTTCAGCAGTATTCTGCCCTTCACAACTGATTCAAGTGAGGGCGCATTTAGTAAGTGTGAAATAAATTGATTGATGCACTGAACAGGGAAACGTCACAGATCAAAATGTTCCCTGTTTCTGCCATGAAATTAGAACTGTTTATGATGGCACTCTATTTAGGTCAACTGTTTTTGCCACTGGGAACATTGATGTTTTGATGTGCTCTGTGTGTAATTCAAGTTCACGTATATCCCATATGTTCTTAAACAGCTTGCTTGGAGAGAGCATTAAATTCACATTGAAGAATAAACATTGTCTAAACCCCCCAAAAAAGCAAAATATAGACTCATCAAGTCTTATGCTGCTTTATGGGTTATGTAACTGTGTTCATCGCAGCATTCTGTGTGATACACAATCTCCAGAGGAGAAAGTCGTGGCAAGAATGCCCTGTAGATATATTAAAAGTTATCAGTGTTGCTGGAAGTAACAAGTGTAATTATCAGAAGGTGGCTCTAGATTTGCTTATGTTCTTTCCAAACTTCAAAATTAAAATATACACAGAACCTTATGCAAAAGCTGATCTGCCAAAAAAAGGAAATAGAGAAATTATCAGAACCATTTGTGTATTTCTAAACTTGAACTAATTTAGGTATGTGCTTTGAGATCCTAAATGAAAAATCCTGAGATGTGTAAGTTATCGACAGTTCTACCTGTCTGTAATTCATCCCTTTCCAAAATTACGTTAGCAGCCTGATAGGTGCCATTTGTTCTGATGGCCCTTTCACTGCCAGCAGGGAATAACACACAGCAGAAAGGCACTGTGCTCACCACCTCCAAAAAATTATTCAGACTATGATGACGAATAAGTTTTAGAAAATTTTTTACAAAGGTAGTCAGTTGTTATCAATTGTTTTACAAACGGGGAAAAACTAAAGCCTGAGGAAAATAATCTTTTCTTGAAACTTGTTCAAAATATTGTACTTCATTCATCCTCAGTAAATTAACTGAAAATCACAGACAATAACACAATTGCATCGTTGATGGTGATACCTCATTGCTTCCTTTTCCACTCCATTATTCTTCAACAATATACATTGACTGATCCGAGCAGTGAAATACAATGCAAAGGATGCAGGAAGTTAATAGGTTCTGAAAATCCATTGTTTAATAGATTCCTTAGTTATAAAGAAATGAGGGAAGAGGAAAAGAAAAATCTGTGCACAGAAAAAAAAAATCCCAAAGTTGACAATAATTGCTTCAGTTCTTGTGGAAAACATGATTTGTTCCATTTTCCTCTTACTTTTTTCTAGTCCACTGCACTCTAAAGAGCCCTTTTACAAAGATGAATACGAGAGCTGGCTGCAACCATTTAGATTGTTTGGTCCATGGCAAAATTTGCAAGTTAACAAACTGGAGCCAGAAGGCAAATAGAAAGGCTGAATCCGTTTCCAAAACATTGCTTTAGAAAACGTCCAGGAGATATCCATGTCAAAGATTGCTTAATGCCTTTAGTTCTTTAAAAAAACCCCAAGAAATTACATGAATTAAATGAGAAAAAAAAAACCCAACTTGTCTGACTGACGTTAGAAGGAAACGAGCTGCACTGGGATTAAAGCCTGTGCCTTATCCCAATCCTTTGTATTGCTTTGCCTTTCCTTAGTCAGGAATCCTGCCAGCATTGTTTGTGCTTTTGCACTGTGTTGCACTTAACAAAGAAAAGCAGGTGCTTCTTGGAACACTGTTCACTAAAAATATTACGGCTTTTTCTTTTGCTATTTTACCTTCTATCAACATTGCAGGGAAGTGGGAATAGGATGTGAACGTTATGGGGGGTTTTTTACCCAGGTGTTTATTGCTGGTAGGGTTTCATTCTTAATGTAAAAACTGGAGTTCCTGGTACGATACAGCCTGTACCAATCCTATTGTTATACATCAATACAGGACCATGAAATCACAAAATGATCAGGGATAAGAAATCAAATTTTCAGCTGATCTCAATTGAAGAATGAGTTTTTCTGCGGCAGGATAAAGCAGTTTAATATTATATTTTCTTGTTTTCTATGTGTGTTTATGAAGTAGTCACTATGGCTGATGATTCACAAAATCTTGTATAAAAAGACTTAGTCATACTGATATGGTTAAGCTAGCACCAAATAAATTAAATTGGAAAACAAATCCTACCTGATGAGTAGCTGATCCTTTAAAAACCTTCTGTGGGCAAATATTTTAAGGGAGAGCAAGGGGTTTGTTGCAGAAGAATAGCTAATTTTGAATTGTAGAGATGCTGATTGCAAATGTTAGCACGGGCTGATCATGTATCTTTGAGTGTATTCTGAAGTCAGTTTAGACTAAAGAATAGTCCAGAAAAATGTACGTGAGTTCTATTTCTATATATACATGTTGGATCTCTGTCTCTTTATATAGCACGCCCGTCTCTGACGCCTATGAGATCCAGAGAAATATTCGAATGTCTTTTTTTTTGTTTGTTTTGTGCATTATATAGTATATTTATTTAATTTTGAATAACATGCATAACTGCAGTTTGGTTACCAGATCATTGTCCTTGTCAAAAGAAAATGTCTTTCATGCATACATGTATATGAGATGCACAGTTTCCTCATTGAACAGTCTCTTCTGGTTTTTATGCTTCTTTCCTATTTCCTTTTCTTTTCCTTTTTTCCATTTTAACGTGCCAACAATGTTTGTGTCAGATATAGTATTCCCTTCATTAATTAGCTGTTTGGGCAGTAATCGCATTTTCATTTTTCTAGGTAAAATCAGACTATGACCATCTTAGAGAAACCCTTCTCAGAGTGACCAAAGAACGAGATTTGGCTGTAAAGGGAAAACACCAGCTCCAAGCCAAGCTGGAGAACTTAGAGCAGGTCCTAAAGGTATGTATAATGCCGCAAAGCCCAATGATCCAGTACTTCCATTGCTTTTTTAATATTCCTGGTGTTCGTTCAGTGAGTCACAGAAGCATAAGTGCATTGAAAACTAGGAGACCGAACGCCCTTGTTAGTTATGATAAAATGTATGGACTACAGTAGACCAAATATCGACAAGTGATCTCAAACTATCGGAGGAGAGACATCTTTAGAGATCTTTATGTGGTACTTCATAAGCAATTGGATGTAGGTTTTCATTATACAGTTATTGGAGGTAAGTCAGGATGAGAAGAAAAGGATGAGACGTGACTATGCTGATGAAGGAAATATAAACAACTGCCAAGATGCTTTACTTTAAAGAGGGCTTTGTCTGCCAGTCTAACTTGCTGCAAAATGTTATTGTGGCCTTTGGAAACAAGCTGTTGGTACCAGCTCGTGTTGCCTGTGCAGAGTGCATCCTATTGTCACGACAATGCTGCAAAACCTGCTATTGTTTTATTAGAGAGCTCTTATTTAGAAACAATTGTAGTGCCTGGTACATAACCTTTTTTATAACATGCTTCTCAAGAAGCTTGGTAAGTTGGTGTCTAGCCATGCTTGTTTTCTACATACACAGTTGTTTTCACGTCACCAATTTGCTGCTTTCTTTTCAACTAAGAAAAATTCAGTGATGCATTTTGGATCATAAGAGATTCCAGTCTTTAGTTGAAGACTGTCCTGCTTCTGTTTTCCTGGTTATTGTGTGTAATGCCATGGGACAAACTGATTCTATGAAATAGTGGAATTCACCAGGTGAATCTAGCAGAGATAAAATCCAGCTGAGATAGTGAGGTAGAATAAAATGCAGCTGGAAAATGGAATCAACCAAGAGATTATTACTTACCAGCTAATTCGAGGGGGCAATAATGCGTATATGTCGAAACAAATTACAAAACCAGTTCTAGTAGTGGGACGGAAACAGAGCTCTGCTAGGAAACATCCAAATTCTTGACGTGCCATTGATTAAATAAAGATGGAAGTCAGTGACTTGCTAAGCCAAACCTGTTAGATGGATCCGGAGTCATGGAGAAGTGTCTGAAAGGTCCCTTACAGACAACGAGCTGGCGTCCAATGTAATGGTGTAGAGGGAGCCAGTGGAAGGAAGCGTGTGATGTGACAGAAACACAAACTGGTTTGAACGGGCCACTGTTTCTGGGTTTTCTTAGTTGTGGAAAACTGCCACCAAAATATGCCTTGAAGAGGGTTAAGCAAAAAAGAAAAAAAAAGTCATGCAGTTACAGCTGTCTGCATCAGTGGAGGAACTGCATTGGTGAGAAAAAACACTTGCAGACACTTGTATATACTTTGGACCATTCAGAAAAATGAAGGATGTGTTCGTCTAGTTAGACTGGAGCATTGATCCAGTGCTGAAACTTTTTTGACGGACTGCCAAAGACCTGCTTATTTTTCATCTTCTCAAGCCCAAGGTCTTTGTTTTTCATACCACTGAAGTGGCTAGTAAAGGAGGGGTGGATGCCCTGAGAGTAGGAGGAGAAGTAAATGAAAATAAATGGTCTGAAATCTTAAATTTTGAGCAAGACTTTCTCTGCAGTATGTTTTAATAATGTTAAGTGGCTTTAGCCAATGCTTGTATTAAGTATGCTTATTTAAAATTGGATTTGTTAATGACTTTGACTTGCATCAGACTCACTGCAAAAGGAGTTTTGCTGTTGGCTGCATCAGAATAGATCTGGGCTTTTGGATATGATTATAGTGATGAAAATGGCTACCTGTCTGAATTTTGAGAAGGAGAGGTTGTATTTTTGTCTTGTCGCACTCATAAATATGTTGTTGAAACCCTCTCTCAAGCTTTATTTGGTATTGCTTAGGAGGCGAGGAGAAGGTTTTCTAGCTACAGATAGAAATAAAAGGTGGTCATAAGCCTAAAGGAGGTCATGAGCCTCCAAAAGACTGTGGGGCTATCAAAAGTGAGCTGACTGCTCTGTAAACCAACTTATTCCAGCAGCTTCTGAAAATACGGTCTGTTGAAATCACCTACTAGGCAATGCCAGGGGACTTAGCTGTTATCTCTGTTGTGTGCAGTGAATTGTCTATGTCCTATTTACCAGTCAGTAGTAGTACTGATGGAATAAATCTAGAGTTATGTGCAAATAAGAAATACATGTGCTGGGAAAGGAAAATTAAACTGCTTAATTGAATAGAAGAGTTACTGTTAAGAGAACTGTTATCTGTCTTTAGATTATTACAACTTTCCCCAGGAACAAGTAGGAAGTTTTTCTCCAGCAAAGGCAGATAATTTACTTTTTCTGTTATTTCCTTCCTTTTTTTCAGGGGAATACAAAACTGACAGTTCCATTGACTTTTATCACTAATTTGCTGTTTTACTGTGAGTGGAGTGCTAGTACCTATAGAGACTAGAATCAGCAGCTAGAAGCTATTTCAACAGATACGGCTTGCCTGTGCTCTCTATATCATGATTGTGGGATTCCCGCTTGATAGCTGCACAAATTTACTTCTTCAAGGAGCACATAGTAGAAAGTTAAGAGGAAAAAAGTCTAGAAAAGAAACGAACTGTGAATTCATGGCTCATGAAACAGCTGAGGATTAGAGCTTGCTCTAAGTAAATTGGCATTAATTAATTCTCATTTGATTTGATTTCATCAAATCAAAATACAAATTATTATTGCCTGGATTCCTACACTGCTAAAAAACCCACTTCATGAGCAATAAAACTCCTTTTTTGTACCCTGCTCAGATACTGGTTTTGCTAGGCTCATGTGTTTTTGAACATTTAAAACTCCTCTAATGACGGACTGTGTTTTACTTTATTATAACAAATTAAAGAATGTAGGTTCTTCTTTGGCCATACTAAACAATTTTAATGTATCCACTCTTTAATTACAATATCTACTGGCATTTGACTTGATGATTCCTCCAAATTTCTTCTGTAGAAGACCTGAATCTGGTTATTTGACTGATTTTTGCCTAGCTTCTACTGAAATACTTGCAATCCATGTGGGAGAAACATTCTCTAAATCTTACTGTTCTGCATAAGAACTCCTTCAAAAGTCTTCCTTCATTGAAACAAAGATTTTCTGGTGGATATAGAAACCCTGACTTTTCATTTTCAGTAGTTCTCTCCCTTAAGCGGAACACTTCTGAGCTGGCAGAGTACCTTGAACAGACTTGAAACCCTAAATCTTCTTTTTAGCTTTAAACCGTGCCCAAGCAGCTGCAGTTATTTGTATATTTCATGTGTGTCCTCATATGCTCAGGAAATTAGTAGTTTGAAAAAATGATTTGCAGCTTTCCAACCATTGGAAAGTTTTGAGAAGTATTTGGCCTAGTTTCCCTGTCAAAAGAGAAATTCAGTTACACTTTCTGTTTTCTCAGGATGTATCAACAAAGCAGAAAAGGGAGGCTGAAGAACTGCTGAATTAGCTAACTTCTGAGAATCTTTACAGTGCCTCTCACACAGAACAGTTCTGATTTTCTGATGTATTGAGCCAGCTTTTCCCATTCTTTCCACTGTAATGGTGCCCACCCATCTGCAAGCGCAGATGACAAGTCCTTTGATCGGAGTACTTGGGTGAGAATTACATTTGCTCCCCATTCAGCATCATGTATGAGTTTTGTCTCATAAACAAGACTTCAGTACTTGAAAGCCATTTGAGTTTGTTCTTGCATTATTAACCAGTTGCACATTTTAGAACTGTAGGAAATGCTGTAGGAAAGAATGGGTTTCTTTGTTTTGTTTGCAGCTGTAGGTAACACAGTGCGACCACCGAAATGGCTGGAGGTAGGATGGGCTGTTCATTGTCAAATCCCCCTGCTGCCCAGGAGGAAGCTGGAAAAACAAGAAGTGTTTGAGCAAGTCCTTTAAGTGCTCTTTCTGAAACAGTTTCTACTATACAGCTGTCTAGCTCTGTAGTTTGAAAGAAAACTGAGATATCCACAATGTCCCCCAGTTCATTCTCTGCTGCATAGCAGGATTCTTGCCTTTGATCTGAAAGATACACTGAAGATTCCTTCTTCACACATTCTTTGAAGGATAGAGCATTATTTGCCAATTGTTCTGAATTACGAAGTCCTTACTGTGGTTTTTTTCTATGGTTTTTTAGATGCGGATTTGCTTTCTGATGTTAAGATAATATATTAGGACCTCTAGAAAGGGTGCAAAAAGGGAACCGCAGATTGACATTTCGAACGTTCTAACCTGACTCCCGTTAAGGACAGTGGCAGCATGGACAAATGGGTTGCCACCGCCTACACAAACCATGGCAATGTGATCACTGGGGAAGTCAGTCCTGAAGGAAGATGCAGAAATAGTTCCGCAGCTCAGAGATCTCTCCCTGCTGTTCTGGTGATCTCTGCAGTCCTCCTCCACTGCCCTAACCTATTCCCTCAGGCTTGGAAGGAGAAATGGCAGCAGCTGATGTGCAGATACGAAGCGCAAAACAGATTTGCAGACAGAACCGATTTGTGAGCAGTGGGAGGGGAGGAATTGCTTCTGGTTTGGGGGAGATTTAATTGCTGTGCCAGGGGAGGGACAGATGCTGGGGTGAAGAGATCCTTGCTGCTTTAAATACTAAGTAGATCAGGACAATACTAAAATGACTGAGAGGTACTTTTAGGTTAACATAGATGACCAAATGGTCTTTTCCGACCTTAAAATCTGTGAACTGTAGATCATTAAATACGTATTTCAGGAAACAGAGAAATTAAAAACGGGAGAATCACAGACCATGTATCACAATCTGTTTCTTCATTACATTTTACAGATTCATTGTATGGTCATGGTATTAATTATTTATTGATCTCGGCAAAGGACTAGAAATGTTCTGTAGTAGCTTTTGTAAAAGTAGTAAGAACTTAACGGTATCAAAACATGCTGTGCCAAATCTGGTACTAAATCTTGAGAGAGTGAAGTGAGAGCTTTGTTTTTTTTCTGATAATTAAAGGTTTTAATTAAAGGTGTGAGAATGACTTGATTGCCTCACCATTTCTTGAATATAAGAAATGTGCTGATGCTCCATCAGTGTCAGGTTTTACATAAGCCTTGATGGAAGCTGCTGAGTTCAGTAAGTGCAGCTTTGTGATAATTTAAATAATGAGTAATACTAGTTAGCAAAATAGGTTATGTCCATTCAGATGTGATGAGACTCAGAACCATTATTTTTGGTCATTAGCAAATACTGAGAATAGATACTACCCATGAACAGATCCATTTCGCTTTTGTACAATATGAAAATTCCACAGTCAAAATACTGAATCCTCACAGAACTCCGAGAAAACAAACCATAGCTGAGAGTCAAAACTGATGAACTGGGAAAATCTTGGATGATTTTTTGTTGTTGTTTTTAATCAACACATCAAATGAAAATAAAATAAATCCCAAAGGCCAGAAGGAGTATTGGAGATATTTCTGCTTCCTTTGCAAACGTATCCAGATTGAGAGAAGTCAGCCTCACTCTGCTGTCCCTCTTTGTCATGAGTAACATGTAGCAGAGAATAGCAGCTCATTAAAGGTTAGCAATATGCTTGATAAATTTTTCTCTCATACACAGTAAGAGACACTTTGGGCTGTTCTTGTCAATTCTAGCCAGCCACGTATTTGTGTTTCCAAGTGCTGATTCCTAACAGGTTTGTGTGTAATAACTCATAGTGCTTCAGATAAGACATTGTGCCTCTGCTCTGAGAGTATTACGGGAATAATATGTAATTTGGAAAATAAAAATCTTTAATATCAGTTTCACCAGAGAAGAGATCAGAATCTATAAAGAGATCTGTCTTAAGTCCTGTTTATTAACAGGGTGTTTGAAAGTTATAATGATATTGGGAGAATAATATTAACCCGTAATGAAAAAGATTTCTATCTGCAAAGGGTATCATGACATTGTTCAGCTTGTGCTTTTCCCAAGAAATTTTCTCATATTGCTTTGAATCATTAGTAGCAACTGTACTTTAAAAGTTGGTTTTGAGTACTGTAGAGTCACTTTTGTCCAAATCCACTTGTGTTAGTTTTGCTCTGTCTAATTTCCTATAAATAATAGGCAGAGTTAGCAAAGGTAAGCTATTTCTTTTTGGGTCATCATTTGCAAAACAAATTGCAAAACTATATCCTAGATAAAGAGGCATTTAGGGAATTGTCAAGCTAATTTTTTCAGCACAACGCCACCTATAGATGTGTGCTGGATGGATAAAATGGGTGCTGCTCACTTGCGCATTCCAGGGGCCGCATCGCTGGCAGAGGCACAGTCATACACCCTAAAAGAAGTTGCTGCGAGGCTGCCCGAGCTTAGCATTGGCAATGTGCCCCTAAGTACTGACCCAGTTAAAATCCTATCCAGTTTCCAGCTTGCCTATCGGTGATACCAAAAAGCTTTTACGTTTAGATGAAGGTCTGCGTGCCTGGGAATGGCAGCGTGTTTGGCCACAGGTGGGATATGTTGAAGTCACCTCTCGTTTCCCTGCTTCCTTTGAAACAGCATATGCGAGAGGCTGCTGAACGGCGGCAACAGCTGGAGTTGGAGCATGAGCAAGCCTTGGCTGTTCTCAACGCCAAACAGCAGGAAATTGAACTCCTGCAGAAGGTAAGTGGGGACAGGGAAAGTCAGGTGAAACAGCAAATCGCAGTGGCGGAGCACAGGTCATGAGGCAGATCTGCCGGTTTGAAGGAAGTTAAACCACAACCCCCAAATTGGTTCTTGTTCTGGATTGCTCTGCGTGGTTGCTGATGCAGTTGTAACAGGTGGATATTTGCTGTTGGATTTACATGACTGTACTAATTGATTTATAAATTGTTATGCCAGTGAAGATTAACCTGACCAGCATATGTACGTCCTTGTATTTTCCAATAGGGACAAAAGTGATACAAATACATGTATTTCCTTGGTATTTCCTTTACTTCCCTCTATAATGGGCTTAGGAATATTTGTACATTCCTTAAATGTCAGGAAGGAATCAGGTCTTAATTTCATTATAATTAAAATATGGGGAATCCACTATTTCCTTGTCAGTTTGCTGGAACAATTAATCCTTTTCACTGACGTATTAATGTTTTGTTGGGATTTCTTTGGCTTCCTCTTCCAGACACTGGCGATTCCTACTACCTTTCTCCACTAAATTAGATTAAAGTTAGTTCTTGTCAAGGTACTTACACATCACAGTTGATCTTCCTTTTCATAAATTAAACAGTTAAGTACCTCATTGCCAAGCTCGTTCTCTAATTCACAAATAATTTTAAGATGGGTTTTTTTCACACTGCAACTTCTCAATATCCATTATAATATAAAAAAACATGGTATTGAGTTTCAACCTTGCCAAAGTCACTGCAATTGTTTCAACACTAATGTTGATTTTTCCAATTGCTTAACTAGATCAAAACACAGAAATAATGATGCTAATGATAATTTGATAGAGAATTGGCACAGAGGGACATTCTCAGCAGAATAAAAAGATGTATCTCAATATAGTTTGCTTGGAATAGAAAGCCTCACTTCACCAAATTAAATCTTCCAGTTAATTTTCTTTTAGCCTTTTGCAATTAATCTATTTAGGCATATTTCAAAATGCCATTTCTAGTTATATTCATCTGTTATTGTTTGAACTTCCATATAATTTTTTCACTTAAATTTCTGAGCAAAACAAAGAAATGAATGAAAAGTACAGCTTTTCTTGCTAGATTTTGTTACATTCTTCCAATAAATCTCCATTACATGGGTCTTTTCATTACAAATTGTCGACAGGGGACAAATCTCTGTAATACTGTTTTCTCCGGTCTTTTTTGCTAAGCTATAGCATGATCAACTTCAAGCACAAATGAGATTCTATTGTATTTGGCATTTTACTCAATGCAACTAGCTCAGCATCTGTAACCAATGATTAAATTCTTATTCAGTGGACCTGAAGTAGCATGGAATATAAGATCAT
Source organism: Chionis minor (assembly GCA_013398295.1). Classification (NCBI taxonomy): domain Eukaryota; kingdom Metazoa; phylum Chordata; class Aves; order Charadriiformes; family Chionidae; genus Chionis; species Chionis minor. The sequence goes on along the minus strand of VZSF01003599.1, from coordinate 1,637,651 downwards.
TTAGGTTAAAAATTATTATCTAATAATCATTTACCAGTAAGTTCGACTAGAATTTTAGCTTAGAATTTCTATAGTAAATCCCCCGTAACAATTCATCTATGCAGTACTTAACAGAAGCATTTAAGAAATAATTCATCCTTCTTACAGCTTTCATTCACTAGCCTGAAATATTTCTCCTAGGAAGAAAATGAGGACACTCATTTTCATCCTGAAACATCTAATTCTTTCTGTTATTGAGTTGCTATTGTGTCATTTTAAATTATTATTGCCTCTCAGGATAAGGATCTGTAACAAATGAGCATTCTGCCCATCACATCTTTTGACAAAATCTGCCTGTGATATTTGTTCTAGATACCACTCAAAAATAAAAAAGGATTTTTTTAATATATGTTGATTTTCAGCCCTTCCAAGCTCTAATTGGTTTCTTTTTCTAATTGGTCACTTTAACCTGCTGGTACCCAACACATCTCCTTTTCAACATAGCAATGCAGTGTATGTTGTCAGAAAAACAATTTAAATAAACCTGTTACCTAAGTAACTATAATACTTTGCTTCCATCATTAAACAGGAATTGCTGGCTCACGTTTCATGCAGAGCTGACCTCTCAATGTACCTAGTAAATATATGTTAAATTCTTTCTTCCTTTTTTTTTTCATTAGAGTCATCTAATTACTTGAAAAAGTATCGTGAAATGAAAGTAGTAATTCCAGGCAGTCACAGGATGACATTCCACAGCATATCTTGCCACTGTTGTAAAGTTGCTGATGAACTACAGAAATGTGCACTTTAAAACAAGCAAGTTACTGGCACAGTCTGATGTGTTTGCTGTCACATTTTGATATTACAAATAAAAATTCATTGTGCTTTTAATATATGAACAGACTGATCAGATTTTCAGTCTGAGAGGTAGAATAAAGAATATAATATTGTTTGTCAAGGTTTTGTGTTGATAAGGAATCAGATGGCCTTTTTCTCCAAGAAAGCCTTAATACAAGACAGTTTGACGTAAAAGAGAGACAGCTATTGATGTAGGTTTTCTAATCATTTATCAAGAACTCATACGCTGGATAGATTTTATTAAATTTGTGATGATGGATAACAGAAGGCTTTCTATTACTTGTCATCATGTTTGCTAATGCTTGTGGAGCCAATATTTTATCAGGTGCTAGCAATAAGACTTACTGCTGTAGTACAGGAAAAAATATGACTGTGTTTGCAGGATTGAAGGAGGCTTTATTACCAGGATGACAGTGATGTATAGTTTGGGCATATGTTTTGGTTGTGACGTTATGGCCTGACCCAGCTTCCACTGAAACCAGTAATGGAATAGGGTAGCCCTCATAGATGAGGAAAATGAAGTTAACAGAACTGTGTCAGTGTCCATCATGGGGGTACCTGGCCCGTGAAATTAGAAAGTCTGAAGGGTCTTGCCCTCTGCTAAACTGGAGAGTTTTAAGACTCTTCTCTGATGAGTAATGCACAGAATGTGGTCTTTGGGTTACAAAGAAGGAACTAAGGTAAAGTTAGCGCATCATGGTGCTATCGGCCTCATACAATGGTTAATAAAGAGGTTTGCTTATCCTGTGTGAGCTTCAATAAAGAAGACAGTGAAAACTTAAATGGAAATGAAGTGACAATAACACAAAGTTACTGAGTTCTATTTTTTTTGTTTCTAAGGTTCAGACTTTTCCTGACCAAAATTCAATAACTGCATTTCTGAGCTACACAAAATACACTTTTCTACTCTTTTATTGGTTCCCTCTTTTCTTCTTTGACTTAGTTGATTAGACCCTAAATGTTGCAATCCTGTTTACAGACAACTTTCTTGTAGTTGCCTTGAAGTGTTTTGTGAGCTATTTATTTAGATGTTAAATACTGTTGCTGCATGTAAAGAATGAGCTTAATTTTTGTGTTGTTTTCTCCTAGCTGGTATGGCAGGTTTCTACACTATGAACCTCCTGCAATGTAGAATAACAAGCTCATTTTTCAGTTTTAATTTAGAGGGTTTCAGAGATACTTCTGATACGTTCTTGCAGTGTGCTGAGCATGCTCATCTTGGTCCAACAAAATACTGATGCTGTTTAGCTTCACTGAGATTAAATCTCCTAAAAATAAGCACTTATTTCAGTGGCTTGGAACCAAAGCTCTATAGTAATATTGATGGAGCCGTCCCTTCAAGACTGTAATTGGCTTTGGATTTGAGTAAACAGTATGCTACTTTATGTGGTTAGAGCATGCTATATGTGGCATGACTGATTCTCTTCTCTTCTCTTCTCTTCTCTTCTCTTCTCTTCTCTTCTCTTCTCTTCTCTTCTCTCGTCTTCCTTTTTTTTTTTTTATTTATTATAAAATCAAGGCTCAGGTTGAAGCTAAGAAGGAACATGAAGGAGCAGTTCAATTGTTAGAGGTAAGAAAATATCCTTTGTGTTACCTTTGCTTGTGGAGTTTCCATTCTGAATGTGATAACTTTACAGTATCATCACTTTTGAAAGTTTCAAGTAATATGTAGGCAAAAAGGTTTAGGGATTTTTCTCTTCTAAGGTAGTTGCATCCTTTAAAGATTATGATTCAGTCAGGAGTGCATTAAGCTGAGCTGTTGGAAGTGACGTGTGTACCTCAGTTTCCCTGTATAAAATGGAAATTTTGGTACTAATTTTTTTTGTAAAATAATATGAGATATATTAAAAGGAAGTGATTAATTGTGAGAATTACTGTCATTTAGGCTGGAAATATAGCTGCAAATACCAATCAGTTACCTAAGGTTTCTAATTAAATGTGGTCTAGTAAACATAAAGCAACACGCTAAAGAGCCAAAAATTTTTAAACCTAATAGAAGAATTTGGATACTTTGAAAAAACTTTAAAGGGTGGAGGAGAGAGAGAACACAATTCTTTTCATTGGAAAACTAGATCTTTTCAAGGTAGTCTGAACTGGGCATTTGAAAATCAAGGGCACCAGAAATGTATTCAAATTTTTAATTAGAAACAGAATAATTCTGTTTGGAAGGGACCTCTGGCTTTCTGGTCCAACTCCCTGCTCAAAGAAAGGCCCTATTCAAAACTACCTTGCTCAAGAATTTGCACAGTCTGCTTTTAAATATCTCTGGGAGTGGTGATATGACAGCTTCCATGGGCAGCCTTTTTCGGTCTTTAAGCACTTGCATTGTGAAGAATACTATTCTCGGGTCCTGTCAGAATTTTCGTCTGGGTGCTCCCCATGTCCATTGCCACTAATCCTATTGCTGTGTATCGTCAGCAGGGGCCTTAGTATTTGCTAACTATGCTGCAATATGTCTTTTAAATTTGCCAGGGACTGCTGGATTTAGTAAGTAAGCACTATTAAATAAATTAAGTTTTGAGAGACAATTCAGATTACCTGATTTACTAATTTTTAAGGCACTAAATACCTGCATATACAGACATCATCCATAAAGATAAAACAAAAGGTCTTAGTATTTTCATTAACAATTGTTCATAGCAAGGGTCATTACCTGTGAATTCATTAGTAGTTCTGTTTATGGACTTTGCATCACATTTCAAGCATTCCTTCAACTCATTAATCCTTAAAATCTAGTAAATTAGTCTTTTGTGCCTAAGGATACAGAATTGCTTGTGTCTTGTATGGAAGTGACATGAAGAATAGGAACAAATTCTCACTCTCATTCAAAAACCATGAGCTTTGCTGTCAATTTTAGTTGGAATTGGGCAAGGTGTGCAAAACCTCTTTGTCTTGGGCTGGAGTGAAATTTTTAGAGATTTTAAACTGAGATTCTTATAATAATGGAACCTTTATAATGGATGCATACGGTTCTGGGTAAATTAAATATGAAAACACAAATCAAAGGAGAATTGAAATAATAATAAATAAAAATTAATAATAATTGAAATAAAATTAATGACAGCAACATGTAGCAGAAATTAGAACTCCTGGAAGAAGGTTCCTAAAGCAAACAATTCCTCCTCAGTATTTCAAAACCAGTCTCAACAGATTCTTTAAGGTCCGGTCATATCATTTGATGTACTTGGATAAGTGTAAGAAAATATAGGTGCACAAGTAAACAGGCACGCTAACTGCATCCAGATTTCCTTTTGTTCTTTTTTGTTCTTCATTTTTTCATGTAAAATAGGTTTTCACTGATAACTACCAAACTAGTTTTTCTGTCTGAGGGGAAAAAAATAAGGCATTAAATGGCTGTTAAGCCTTAACATGTCACACATACCATAAAGAACATGTGATACCATAGATAGATTATAGCAAGTGCATTGTCAACGTTTCACTGGGAAATCTGTTTTGAGCAGAAGGTAATTTCTACCTTCTCATAGTAGTTCTTCTGTCTGTGTACTTACTGGTCATGCACTGATGCGAGGTGTTTTTTCTGGTGCATTGATAATATTTAATTATTTTTTTTACAATTGTTTAATATTTATAAAAATTAATATTCCAATAGAAGTCTTTTACTCATGTTTTCATTCTCATCATATACATTAAGTTTGGTTTGCCTTTAAGAACATAAGATGAAATGATTATTTAATGCCTGGTGGAAAGTATATGATGCAGGAAAACATAAGTAGAAAAAAAGCAGGCAAGTAGTTATTTAGCCCCCTCAAGCTAATGAAAATTCCTATTTATCTGATTTGTCTGTAACCTCTGATTTGCATAACCCCATCAAGGTTTCCTAAGCTTTTGCTTTTTATTGCCATAAGCCATTAATTTTTAGCATTTTATTTAATCTGCCTTTTGCAATTTAAGACCAGCAGTGGTATTGATTTCTGAAACATTCTGTAGTGTGGTTTGTGTTAATGCATGTTTTTACACGTGTTAATTGTTCTAATATATTTTGCTTTGAAATGTAAAAAAAAGTGTTCAAAACTGTTTTTATTTCTTTGATTATTTCACATCTCTTTGTTTACTGTGTCTTGTTTGGAATTTATTGCTTTGCACTTCATCCAGAACACCTTGGACAGCATGCAGGTATTTTAGGGCATAAATTCTCCTCCTCTGTCCTGAATCCTGCACTTTTCCCCTTTAAAATGAGAACGATAGTCCTGCCTAACCTTGCATGGGATGTGTGCTAGAACCATTGTTATGCAAGCATGCTTGGCATTTAGTGGCCTAATACCAAATCACCAAAATCAGAGTTTTCTTCTACAAGAGATTAATCTGCAAATATGGCATGATTTAATAAGAACTCAGACACTGGTTTTGGAAGTGAATTTCTTGTGAGCATGCCCAGTAAGAATGGTTTGGTAGTTGATATTCAAGACTGTAGCTTTCCGACTGTGTGGATTTTGTCTGAATTCAGACTGTTCCTTTGTTAATACAAAGATAATTTTCAGCGGTGTTTTCACCTGAGGTGGATTTATTGAGCCACCACCTGAAAGGCATTGCTGCTACGTAAACACTTAAGCTATGACATGGTGTGTCTGTAGCAGAATATGTGAGCTAATTACTTGTCTGAATTCAAGCCTGTCCACCTGGAAAGTTGCTCACCATCTTACCTGTCTTGTGCAAACAGTGTCTTGTAATGGATGAAGTCTACTTCATTTTCAATTTGAGAAGCTCTTTAAGTTTTAGAAATAGCACTATGTATTGTATGAGAAAGTGAAATACATTCAATATGGTCTGCAGCAGAGAATGTCTTTTTATACAACCACTGCTATAGGCAGATCCAGTTTTAGGGAGATGTGGTAGACTTGGCGCTTTTGTGCCATTGTTACTGGGATAGACTGTACGGGCAGAACCATGACACAGAATAAAAATCCAGTTCATCTGAGAGTGTAAGAGCATGCCGCTCTCTGCAGTGACGTACAGGAATATGTGGATTTTCTACAGTGAGGTGGGTCTGGCTGGCTGACAATGAGCCAAGCACCAGCCTGAAGTCAAGCAACAAAGATGGGGCTGGGGATACCTCCCGTTAGACCTGTTGTGTATCTTACGGCAATTTGTACTTTATATAGTACCAGCTTTGTGCTCCCTTATAACTTTGGTTTTTAAAAAAAGTAGTAAAGGCATTTTTCCTCCAGGTTTCATAATGTTGTGAGAGAACAACTTGAAAAAGTAGATTCTAGATACTTGAAAGAAAAGTCAAAAGTGGCGTATACTGAAATTCAAATAAGTTTTAAATTAATAAATAGTAATAATACATTAAAATTATATTTTTTTCAACAATATTTTTAAGGCAGCCGTAGCATCTTGTTGAGTTCTGGATGATGTTTTTATTTTTTATTTTATGCTAGAGTTTCCATAACTGCATGTGGAAAGGTCAATATAAATTCTTGGAGAGTTGAATAGCTCATCCTTAAACTTTCCATTGGAAAAAGGGGATGTAAAAACCAAATCCACCTTACTACTTTGTTTAATGTTCTTTTAAAATTGTACACAGGTGCCTTATTCATGCAGAAAATTAACAAGTAGGAAAGACTCGCATTTTGGTTGCTCAAAACCACAGTGAAAAGATGAAAGACAAAAACCAAAATCAAAGCATTTAATGTTTGTGTAGAACTCCCACAATGACTCTGTATCTTACTGTTTTCTGTTTCATAATCAGATAGATACCCTGAGACTTCTTTAGCTGAACTAAATGAATTTTTGTTTTATGAATACAAAGCGATTATATCCTCAAAATTCACTGTACCTTTAAAATTTTATTTGGTACAAAAAAAAAAGGAACAAACAACACTACCACCTTCTTTAGTAGGAAATTTGGATTTTTGTGTTCTTCTGGGTACTAGAAGTTGTTTAGCTGTGCTAAGACCTTTGCATAAGTGGTATGGAATGTATGTCATTTTCTTGATGTGTAAAATGTGCTGTTTTTCTTACATGAACTGGAACAGTTTTCTCTTTCAAGAAAAAGCAAGCTTTAGTACAGATGAATGAATCTAATTGATATCCAGACTTCCTTTGTTAGTACAGTTGTTTAACTAGGCATATACTGTAAAGGGGTTTTTAACGAAGGAAAGTGATGTTTGTTCATCAAAAAGCATCAGATTAGGATATAATGCATCAGCTTTTCAGATAAGGAGCCTATTACTGCCTCTGTTGAGCTACTTCTGCTTGCATGCCCTTCGTCATTCCTTTCAGCCAGGGAATCTTTCCATCACCTCATCCATTTCTTCGCATCAGGGATTCATAAACTGTCTGTAGGCAAATTTCCCTAAGTCAGCCCAGAAGCTTATCTTTTAAGTTCTGTTTTGTTAAAGGCTGGTGCCTCAAAATTAAGACACAAATGTTTGCCAACTGTGACATTTTTGGTGTTTCTCACAAGCTTACAAACAGTCTCCTCTTGGCTGGTGTCTGGATCGCTCCTGTGCGGTTTGGCACCCACACTGAGAGCAGAATTTCCGAGGGAGCTCAGCCAGCAGTTGGGCCCACACTCTGTGTGGACCACTGGGGCTGGGTGGTTGTTGTTGCTGGGTTTTAATACGTAAACGTTAATCTAGCATTTCAGGAGGCTTCAACTTCACAGCAGAGGATGGGCAAACCTCAGAAATACACCTGAGTTTTAGAAGAAGTTGGAAAAGCACACAAAAGTGACGTTCAGACGTGTGTAGAAGTCACAAAGCTGTAGGATCTGTTTGCCGGTGTTCTTGGCAGTGATTTTTTTAGCACTGCCAAAAAAAATATGAGGAATTTCCCCTTTGGGGATGAAAGGAGTACTTACCTCAATATCACAGGGCTACTAAAAGGTTTTCTTCTAAACATGGGTGAGAATTTAGGGCGGGAAAAGTGTGATTGCGGGCCTGTTAATCCCAAATAGTTTTCCTATCCTGGCTTCCTGGTACTTAGAAAAATCTGATGCGGTCGCAGCTCACTGTGGTCTCAGTCAGGTGTCTGTGCTGTGTCTTGCTTGTGCAGGCCAAGGTGCGAGAGCTAGAGGAGAAATGCCGGACACAGAGCGAACAATTTAACCTCTTGTCCAGAGAACTGGAGAAGTTTCGACAGCAAGCAGGGAAGATTGATCTCCTGAGTGGTAACTCGGTGGCCTCTTCAGATATCCCTGGTTCTCCCAGTAAATCTCTATCCCAGTTAATGAATGGAATAGCCACTTCTATAGGCAAAGGTAAGGACCAGCGTTTTATTTGTAAGCATCTGTTCTGCCTTGTAGGTTTTAAGATGCAACTTAGTGATGTAAATAGAGCTTGATTGTACAAATGGAGGACAGAATTCACTCCTGTTCCTGTTTTGTGACTTGTTTAAATTTCAGAGTATCTTGTTTAAATTTCAGAGTATCTCTTAAACCATCGCTGAGGTTGCCCCAGTTTTGTTCAGGCACCACTGTGAGCAGAATTCTCTCTAATTGTTGTTGAGTGTAGTGATGAGAAACCTCTTCAGTGTTAAAATTTCTTACGTAACTGTCTGCTTCTCTTGGAAGAAGACAGACTGCATGTGCAGGCTTTGTTGTAAAACCTTCACTGTTTCGGGGATGGGAGTTGGTCTGGTCTCTTGCTGAAGTAGTAGTTGATGGGGAAAGAAAGCACAGAGACCCCCACGCTGCATTAGCCATTACATAAAAGAAACTTGTAAATAGAGCTGGGTAGAAAATGGGAAAGCTGAGTGGAATATTTCGACAAACATAAAAATGGTTTTGATTTAGTTGAGTTTCTTCAACAGAAAATATGTACTTCTCCATAAAAACTTGAAAGTAATAGAGCAAACGCTGTCTACAAGAACACACATTCTGTCACAAAATTATTTCGGTTGGAAAGGAGTTTCATGGGATATATTTTAACAGAACGTAATAGGGATAATATCTACAGTTGCTTGCCAAACTGTGCAAAGGTGTGTTTAAATTTTTAACTGTGTTTAAAATACTATTTGAACAGGTAACTGCCAGGTGTTTTAGAAGTAGAAAAGTCATAACAAAAATATTGTTGATTTGAGTTTTAAAAGAAGTAGAGAATGTAAAGTAAAAAAAAAAAATAAAAAAATAAAAATTATATCTGTATTGGTGTTCTCACACTTACAGTGCCTAGTATCTTCAATAAAGTAGGTGTTTTTCCAAGATTTGTATTGACTTTCGCCAGGTCATCTCCTGTTGCCAGAGGCAACTGCTCCTCCTAAGTACACAACTTTGTTAGCAATTCATTATTCATAAGAAAATTTCAAAGATCAAGGCAAGAGGTTACCTGGGGACAGTTGAAAGTAACTTGCACGTGCACCACGTGCTAGATTGTGTATTATAACTATGTTGTTACCAAGGCTGAGGAGTGTGCTCAGCAGCTCACTCTCACCCATGACTTTAACTACTTGTTCTGCAAAGGGACACTTGTCAGGTAATTTCCATTACTTATAGATTCCCCCAAAGTTTTAAGTATGAAGAGGAACTGGACAAATGAAATAGTCTTGATTTATTTTATTTTTTTTATTTCATTTCCCTAAACTTCCAGAAAAATTCTGAGGCCTAGGGCCTAGAAATCACAAATCATTTCCCTATTGTTACAGATGAGCAGTTATTTTCAGTGAAGGGTGCTAAAGTTAATGTGAAACTAAGTCAAAAGGAACCAAGGTGACATCCTTCTTTCATTTCACTTCAGTAACATTGCACTTTGTGTGCCTTGGGATTTTGAACACATAATTTGAGCTGTTTGCAGTCTTGCCCACTGTGGTGCATATTAGTTTATAGGCTTTTCTAGAGCTGCAAATCTTACCTAAGTGGATATTAAAATGCACTAAAAGGAGAATTCATAAGGTGTTGCCCAAAAGCCATAAGAATTTAGTAAAAATTTCTTTAATATCAACAGGACTAGCTCCTCGTGTCTCTAAGGTCGGGATTTTCAAAGCAACAACAATTAATTTTATAGGAAAGGTAATTAGGTATTGAAATGTCCTTTAGGCAGCTAGTGAAGGTCCAGTCTATATCTATGGAATTGATTTAAATAGGCCCTAATCTGATACTTATTCTTGAAGTACTGATGGCAACAGCTTTTAAAAAAACCTGCAAAATGTAACAAACAGAAATCTCCCATGAAATCCTTGGCTAGAAACACAGAGAACACAGCTAGGTCTGTACTGAAGTCATTTAAAGGCCTTACTCTGTAAATCTTTTCTCGTAACCTATTGATTTTTATGCAACTTAGAATTCAGGGCCTGCAGCACTAGTGTATAAACATCAGAAATCCTTGGTCAATATTCATTCTCAGTATGATCGCACTGATAACAATAAAGTAATGTTTGAGCAAGTGGGCAGGATTTCTAATTATTGAAATCAACCATTTCACAATAATGATGGTAATGCTAAAGCAAGTGCTTCAAACCAGAAGTGTAATTATTTTTATTATGTGTGAAGAAGAAAGAACACAAGAAGGAACACAAGGACAGCTTTCAAAGCAAAGCAAATGACGGAAATGAGATCAGTTTATGACCAGCTGCTTTGCCTTAATTGGTGATGTTTGAATGTATCAGGAAATGAAACAAACCTAGCCAGAATAGATTAGAATGTAAAAAGTTCACTCTAAACATACAGTAATGTCACAATCAGATATAGAAACCTTAAGATTTAGTATTCATCAGATAAAAGGCTCATTTAAATGGCCCTTTTAGATAATTTAAGTGGTCCATAATGAATCAGCCGTTCCAATAAATAAAATGGAGAGTCTAATTGTACTACAAGTATGGCCAGCTTTAATTCTGCTGAGACATTTAAATTAAGTCTGGTGCTCTTCCTTGCCTCTTTCCTTGAAACAGTCTTCTTCAGACTTCCTTAACGGATATTTGCCAGCCATGGGAAAATAAAGGCCATTTTGAGAGTATGTGGATTTTACAAGACTTTACGGACAAAAACCCAGCAGCTATATAAGGTTCCTCTCTGGTATTTTCTCTGCATTTTCTTATGAACTGACATCTTGTATTTTTCATTTTTAACTCTTAGTTTTTCCCAGCGTGCAAATACAAAAGGAAAGGTGCTTTTTTTCCCCCTGGTTTCCACTGAGTTAACAAGTTTTACAACAGTCTTCATAGGTCTGATTCCTCCACATCCTGTTGTTCAAGACCAGGGACATAAAGGAAATTGCCTTGGATGAACATAGTTTGAAATAATTTCATATTTTGGAGGTAGACTTAGACCAGTTTTTAAATGCGGGGTTTTTTTGCATGCAGACTGATGTATTCACAATCTGCAGAAGTATACATCCTCTATAGAAATGATCAGGAGATTACAGAGATTGAGGAGGAATGTGCTTCATGCCCAGTGAATCTCAACTTTACTTTTAGCAAAGGCATTGCTTGATGATGCTTGTGTTTATTCTTTTTAATCCAAATGTGGTTCTACATAGGTAGAATCAGTAAGAATTTACATATATTATTTAAGCATCTCATGACCTTTTTAAAAAGTCTCCTGTGTAGAATGTACAGGAACTAACTGCTAGCACTATATGATATGGCCTGCCCCAAAATCTCTTCTTTCCAGTTTATTGCAGATATTAGAATAACTTGAAAATGCAGTATTTTCTAAGCTGCTTTAAGAAATAGATCACATTGTGGTCTCAGATAAAAGCAGTCCCACAGCATGGGGAAGAGCCTTAGAGGATCAGCTTCTGGTACTTACACACTTTTTCATAAAGAGACAGGGGTTGATGGCAGCTGGTGCAGATTGTATTGAGCAGGGAGATGTTACATTGCACAAGTAGCCAAACAAATAGAGAAACAGACACACTGAAGGCGGCAGTAAGTCCAGTTACAAAGACAGATCCATTTTCAGAACTAGAATTGGGGCAGACACTGTATTTCCACATACATTGATGGGTATGGTTATAGACTTAGGAGTGGAAAAAAGAAGACAGCTGAATATCTTCCTGCGTCTTGATTTTCTTGGAGTTCTTGGTCATGTGTGTTCCTATCCTGGTTATCATCCTATATGTATGCAAAGCAAGGGCTATATTATCCAAAAATCTTTCCCCACGTTTTGTATGTAGTGCAACTAATTTAATGACAAAGCCTGAAAAATCCAGGAGGTATGAGACAAAACGGCAGTTTCCTTTGAATGAATAATCATAGTTGGACCAATTATTTATAGGCTTGGCACTGACGGGCTGATATGGCAAGCACGTTAACAGCAAACAGAAGGAGCTGAATTGGCTAAAGGTTTCTGAACAGGGATGACTTTTCTGTTATATATGTGAGAAAGGTTCCAAGAATAAAAAATGTGCCCTTTTCCAGCCTGGGGATTGCTGTAAGCGGGCTGGTTGTAATTAATCTTTTGTATGATGACTTGTATATTTCCCTTCTGTCAATGTGCCTAAGCTGTCCTGCTGTAAATTACAATGATGCAGAGAAAATTAATCATACTGGACTAAGGAGCACACCAGAAAAACCCTCTGATGATATGTTTTGGAGCTTATTCTCCTCTGCAATATGAATAAAGAGGTTCCACTGGTAATTCCTGGTGACGTGTGTCTGGGAGACTTGCAATTCAGTAGCAAAACATTGCTGTCCAGACTTCTGGCAGAATGGGAGAGGAAATGCTGAGCCCACACATATCCAGGGTCTGAAAAATTAGAGCAGAGGCTCATTATGTTAATGAGAGAGAGAGAAAAGAGAAAGCACTCTGGATATCTGATGGTGTCAGCACTGCCCTAGACTATGCGCTTTGCTGTAACTTCTGCTGATGCTGCAAGTATAATTCAGCTCAGTTTACAATTTCCTGCTTGTTTTCATGTGGTCTGGGGACTAAGCTAACAGTAAAAGGGAAAAAATGTAGAAGCATTTTATACTACACTTTATTAGTCTCTCTTGCAACCTTGATGAAGTTGTTCTTTTTACTGGTCTCCCTTCACCCCTGGGCCTGGTTTTCATGTGAGTCATTAGGAGACAGGAGTGCTCAGCCTCTCCTGAGGCTGCCTCCTTAGGTCCTTCCAATTCGCAGTATAAACTGTCTCTTCCTTTTTGTTTTTAAGTGCTTCAAGAAAGCACAATAAAAATATTCAAAAAATATTTCTGGAGATTTTTCCTTTTTCGTAGTCTACACCTTCTGTTTTTTTTAGAAACGGCAGAGACGACGCTGTGATCAAATTATGTGTTTTAGTACCGGTGTTAACGAGGAGCTCTTCATTTCAAAACTAATATCCTGTTAACTAAATTATTAGCATTTCAGTTGCTTTCTTAGAAGATAAATGCACAACTTGATTCTGCTTTTCAGTATATGACGGAGTCCCTGAATGGAACAGAAGGGTTCCAACAGCAGCTTTTGACTGCTGGGCATGTTGAACAGCATGTCAGATAACTTCTCCAAAGAGATCAAGATGCTCAGAACAAAGGTGTACTTTTTTTTTCATTAGGGAAACTTTAACTTTGATTTTTTTGAATTGAAATACCTTCACTTTCTACATTATGTAGCATTACATATTATTGACTTATGTAATTTACTGAAAGGCTGTGAACTAGTAGGCTCAGCTTCTTTTATGCTCTGCGATCTACCTGCCTAGTCTTTTTCTAGAATGTTTTCTAAAAGGAGGAGAAAATAACTCACTTGCTGCTTATTAGTTGGCAGTGTTTCTGCTTGAGAACAATTGCTTATTCTCATATGCGTTTTGTTCCCTGCCAGGTCATGAAAGTGCTTCTGGAAGTCGTTGTGTGATTTCAGAATTTATACGACCCCTTCAAATATCTGGAGATAAACCAGAACAATTGTCTGTCAAACCCACATTCCTGTCCAAGTCAAGATCTGGTACCCCAAGATGCAGATTTGATTCAGACGTGAGTCTTTTAAAATTTGTTACTGAAAATGTATGTTATGGGGCCAGGACCTCTCTTCTCCAGGGGACCGATGCAGGTTGATCCACCTGCTTTTAAAAAGTCAAGACATGAATGTTCGCATTTTCTCATATAACTTGGGAACGTGACCAGTGGGAATTTAAGTGGTATTTTCAAAGAACTCTCAGCTGATATCTTAGTTACACAGTATAAAAAATGGGTGAGAAACTCAAGCTTCTGTGAAAACCTGAGCCTTCAGTGATGCATTCAGAGCGTTGTACTATTTCTGTGCATAAGAAGTGATAAGTCAGCATTTCTGTTTGTGTCTGTTTTGGTGTATGTCTGCGTTATGTGGGTTTCTTATTATTTTATTGTATCTACCAAAAGGTGTGACTTTGATACAGCCTGGGCAAATGGAAGAGAAATTCTGTGCAGTGGCCTGTCCAGAGGGGTGTGCTCTGACCCATGATTAGCTCATTCGGAAGGATTTACTCTTTGCCTGGTTTTTTTTTTTACTTTTTTGCCAGGTAGCGTGAATCGTCACACTACCATTAGGCTGACACCACCCTCTAACAGCAGCTTCCAGCACACTCTCCTAATCTCATTTTAAGCCTGTAACCTGGAAGTGAAAGCTTCAGGATGTTGTCACTAAACTCTTCCACCATTCAACTTTACAACTTGTATTTAATTGTGCTTGTGAAAAGTTCTGTTCTTCCTTTCTTAGAAAGGTTTTCTTGTTTTCAGTAGAATTCTAGTAGAAAGCCAGTGGGAAGCTCAGCTTTACAAATGTGCCATAGCAAGTTGGTTGTTCTTGTGTAGGACAAATGTTAAATATAAGGAGGTATAGAACACATTTTGAAAGCTTTATAGAAGGGTATTATTTTCTATTAAATACCGTAAGCCTGTTTTATACGGGTGAACAGCCATGAGGAAATGATCTTCAGATTTTACCCCTCACCTTACAGTCCTGAATCCCATTCTTATCTTTACAGAAGTAAATAAATTGAAACTGTGTGCATTTTTTCTATTTTATACTCGTTGCTACTGAACCTGTGAAAGTTGATAGAATCAGTATGTTTTTAAATGGAACACAAGCCTGAATAGGGTGTGAGATATTCAACAAAATATTAGGTTCTTGTATAGTAGGAATTCCATGGACATATCTAAGGATTATCCATAAATAAATATATTTGTATATTTATGTGTAGCAGCATTACTGAAATGTGGGAACATTCACTGCTTTTTGAACAGGCCACAGAAAAAGCAGCCTGAAATAGTCAAACCAGAAAAAGCAGCTTAGCAACGAGACTTAGGGAAGCAGAACTAACAGTAAGGAACAGAAGAAGCGCACGTCAAATTTAATTCCCTTTTTCGATTATTTTTGAGTTATCTCTCACTGAGAATGTCAAGCCTTCTTTTGCAGAGCTGTTCATTGTGTGCCTTCTAGAGTGTAATTATGGGATACGTACTTATATTATGCAAGCTCACTGAAATTAAGCTCAATTCTTTTTTGGAGGTGTCCAGACCCAGGGGGAGAGTGGATGAATAGAATCTAAAAATGGAGCATAATGCTGTGAAGTCTGAAATAAAAAAAAAAAAATACTCTGCAAAAATTTCTCTGCAACTTCCCTGGTTGTTACTAGTAACAAAGCCTTCTAGAAGAAGTGTTATAGGGTTAGTTATGAGCTTTGTGACATGCTCATAAAAAGGTATCAGGGTGATAACCCTTGAAAATTTGCCTGCATCCCCAAATGCTACGCAGAGGAGAATACCTGTTTACCTGACCATTACTGTCCTCCTCAAGTGGAGGACTTCCAATGGAAGTGGAGTGTTGGCAGAATAGTGTGTATTGTGTTAATCCAACAAGCTAATCCACCTTTTAAGAGGTAGTTCAGATGAAAAGTGACTTGACTCAATATTTTTCTGATGCACTTTTGTTCCATACTGGGAATCAAGCAGGGACCAGTTTAGGCCTGGAAGTTGCAGTTCAATATTCACTCTGTCCAGCTTGTAAAATTTCAGTCAAATTTTGTACAACTTACCTTATTTGATCCCACTGTTAAACCTAGTATTTCTACCTTAATTAAAGTTTTCTCAAGCTCAGGCAAAAAGTTGTTCATTTTTCCTAAGAGTTCACAGCATATTGTACAATAAGTGGAGGAAAGAAGTGCAGATCTCACTTTAAAAACTCTACTAGGCTCAAAGCACAATAGAAAGAATTACTTTTTTACCAGTGAGATTCCTAGCACAGAGCTAAAATATGTAGAGTCTGTGTTGATTCAGCAGCACAATTTAATCTCCAGGTTTTGTAGACCAGATTTGTAATGGAGTAACTGTGGCCTTGCAGAACTGAGTTAAATATGATGGTAAGCTTAGAGGAAATGCATTATTTCTTTCAGTTAGTGGAAAGGGTGGGATTCAAGAGATGCTGCTGCTGTGGATTGGATTGGCAAGGGAGTGTATTTTATGCGATATTTGTTGTTTCCAAGTGTTTGGAAGTTGACACTGGCACTAGCTGTAAACTCAGCATTTGTCTGAAGTACCTAGTCACCGGTATCAGGTTTCTACTGTTGTTTTCTGATTAAAATATTAGGGTATCACCCTAGATTGTCTGTGTGAGCATATAGCTGTCCTATGCCCAGAAACAAGAGGCATATCACTTACAATGGGTCATCTTGGAGTAACTGAGTTTATGGTGCTTTAATGAAGACTCTGGTAAAAGCTTAGTCGGGAGGGTGAGGTGATGAATGAGAGTGGTGTGGTTAAGTCATGCCTATGTCTTTAGTCAGCAGCATGAAAGGGAGTGGTGTGCTCAATACCACATCGGCTTCAGCCATCTCCACTGGCAAATCTACTGGTGCTTTGTCAATTTTGCAAGCTTTTGAGGAAAACCAACAGCCAGTCTCAGACAGGTGATCTCCATCTCTAGCAAGATCTCAAGGAATTAGCTCGATTTCTTTGCCCTGTTAGAATCTGAATTGCAGTTCTTTTTTTTGCCTAAGCCCTTCTAAGTAAAATTAACCAGTTCTGTTCCATGTTAGTATTTAATTATTATTTTTTTTTAATGTTGCGTGTTCACTGCCTGATTTATATTGCATGTCAGGAAAACAGTGCATGCATCTTTTTGAAATCACAGTCTGTTTTTGTTTGTTTGCTTGTTTTCCCTCTACAGATGGATAATGATCAGAATTCCAATACCTCAAAGCAGAGATATTCTGGGAAAGTCCATCTTTGCATTGCCCGTTATAGGTAAAAAAATCCAGCTCATTACATATATAATAATACATATTTGTAATATTCAGCATTTGGGTTTGCTTCGTTTCTATGCATGCACTGAGTTATTACCTGGAACCAATGTTATAAATGGCTCTTTTACCCACCGCTGTGTTTCTAGCCTTCAATGTCTAAATGAGATGAGAATGTGTACCTCCTACTTTACAGAGGATGTCTCAATCCGTTCTTATAAATTGCTTCTTCATCAATGCAAGGAAGATTTAAAAGTTCCTCATGTCTTTGCTTTGCATATGAAAATTTCAGATATAACGTACTGTCACGATAAAAATAGCTGTGACTAACAGTTTCTTTCAGGATGGATATGAATTTAAGTACTTTATAAGATGTTTTTGTCTAAGAGTAGCTGGTTTTAGCTGTAACTCACTGGTTTATTTTCTTTATTTAACTTGTCTCTGTTGAAGCTAATGAACTTACGTAAAAAACTGCCATATAAAACAAATGGAGTATGAGAACTGGAAAAGAGCATCGCAACTGAGTTTGCTTCAATTTAGTTTAAAAAATAAAGATTTTGGCCAGTGTATTCAAGAGACCTAAGTAAGAAATGTGTTAGTAAATTCTACAGAAAAGGATGTGGTTTTAAGTGTGCAGTGCTTAAGCGAATAGGTTGTGTTTCGTGGCAGCCTGTTGGTGATATGGTTACAGTTCAGACAAACAAACTGACCCAGACTCCACTCAGAATACATGTTTCAGAAGGGAAGCAAAAAGATTGAACCTTCCTGTGCAGCCTTAGAACCGTACACCTTTTTCTGATTAATATTCAGTTGTGTGGGGGTTGTAAGTGAACACACATGTTTTCCATCTGTACTCCACTGCAGTTATAACCCTTTTGATGGACCAAATGAAAATCCAGAAGCGGAGCTCCCCCTTACGGCAGGAAAGTACCTCTATGTGTACGGAGATATGGATGAAGATGGCTTTTATGAAGGTAATTTTTTTTTAATCTGTGAATTCATGCTAACTCATGCAGATTCAAATCAGTTCGTCTGTCAAACACGCTCCCAATTCTTTCCTTCATCTACTACCAAATCAGTTGCTAAAATTATCCCTATCATCATTGTGTTAATTAACAGAGTTTCTGCACCAGCAAAGCCGCTCCTTGCAGGCATAGCTAATTATAAGGTATTTTATATTGTCAGCTTTTCCTACTGGCAAGATTTAAGTTGACAAGAAAGCTTACTGGCAGTTCTGGTTTTTGCCTCGCTGAGCCCAAACTGTGAATGTTGTTTGTGTACAGTTTTCATTTATACCTTCTTCCTTATCTCATCCACTTGCAAGGCATTGACGTGAGAGAGGCATGCTCCTTCAAGGATTTTAATGGCGTTGTTTTTTCTCACCAGGGGAACTTCTAGATGGACAAAGAGGACTAGTCCCTTCAAATTTTGTGGATTTTGTTCAAGACAATGAGACCCGGTTATCAAGCACATTAAGCAGTGAACAAGATCAGAATTTTATCAACCATTCGGGTCCTACTTTGGAAGGAGATCTCTTGGAGATAAGTCCACCAAGTCACATAGACTCTAGTGTAATCAGCAATGGCGCAGGGACTCTGGATGTGAACATTGATGAAATTGGAGAAGACATTGTGCCTTATCCTAGAAAAATCACCCTTATTAAACAACTAGCCAAAAGTGTCATTGTGGGCTGGGAGCCACCGGTAGTGCCACCCGGATGGGGAACCATTAGCAGCTACAATGTTCTGGTTGACAAAGAAGTTCGGATGAACATAGCCTTGGGAAGCAGAACGAAAGCTCTTATAGAAAAGCTTAACATTTCTACTTGTACATACCGAATATCAGTTCAGAGTATCACAAACAAGGGTAACTCAGATGAACTGCAGTGCACTTTGTTAGTTGGGAAGGATGTCATAGTAGCCCCCTCTAATCTTAAGGTGGACAACATAACACAGATTTCTGCTGAGCTGTCTTGGCTCCCTACAAATAGTAATTACAGTCACGTGATCTTTCTTAATGAAGAAGAATTCGACATTGTCAAAGCTGCTAGCTACAAGTACCATTTTTTTAATTTGAAGCCCAATATGGCCTACAAGGTGAAGGTCATGGCAAAGCCCCATCAGATGCCCTGGCAGCTTCCCCTGGAACAACGAGAAAAAAAGGAAGCCTTTGTGGAATTTTCTACATTGCCAGCAGGTTTGATATTTTTTTCCCTAACCGAAAACTCTCCAGTTCAGTTTCCCTGAAAATTCTAGATAAATTAATCTAACCTTTAGCTTTATGCTGTAATCCCTGTCACGTTCATGAGCAGGCTGAGGGTTATTAGATTGCTTTGTGGTACCTAAAATTAATTCCTGTCCTATGTTATTCTCTTCTGTGTTTCTAGGTAAGGACTGAAACATTTTGGGGTGACAAACAAGGGAAAGTCATGTTTATCATCATCACAGATCTCACAGAGTGTTTTATCAGATTAATATCCACTTGTACTTGATTCGTCTAGTTATAGTATTTCTGGTAGCAATTTATTTTCATTGGTATAAACAACACTGGTTAAAAACCAGGTATTACTTCTGACATGTTATTTGTATGTTATTTGTGTGTCTTAAAGCGCTTTTTACAGGGATGATCCAGCCATTTTCTGTAATGAAAAAAACCAGACACATCTTAGAGGACCACACAGCCATTTAGGGGATGTAAATGCATTTTGGTTGTGAAGTTGTAATCACATTGCACCATTTGAATTTGTAAAGATAACAAATCATTCTTGTTTTGGAAAGTCTGAGTGTTTTTTCCCACCTTGCTTTTACATTAGGAGTGTTGATAAGTGTTAGAAGTCATTTCCCAGTATTTAAGAACAGTGAAGTAATGTTGAAAATTAGAGCTGAAATAATATAGTAAGTACCTTTAAAGGACAATCTCATAATTTTGGGGGTGTATGGCAGTACCTGAAAAATTTTAACATCCTTCCTTATAGTTTCATCTAACCAAGGTCATCTAATGAAGGACAAGTAGAAGCCTCCTTCTATGTTCATACTTTCAGAGCACCGAATGCCTCTGAAGCTGGGACAGTCAAGTACAGGTGGCTCCTGGCGAGTGAAATTTCAATAGCGTGTGCTGTGCTATGGCTTAATTGCCTCCCTGCTGGGATTTGATTCTAGCAAAGGGACAGGAATTAGTCCTGGTCTCTACCTTGGCTTGTGTGACATACATAAGGAGATGTGCAGGATGGTAATGCTGGTTGAGTAGAGAGGGAGTTAAGCTTGTACGTCTACTGCTTTTGATGCTGTTGATTTATAGTTTCAGTAAAAATGTCCTCAGCTTGGGCATTTACTCCTTTGTCTTAAATCATTTCAGTGAGGTAAGTGGCAGTGCTGTGTTAGACCCTGCTAGGAGAAGGGGGCATCTTAAACGTTGTATGTGTTCTGTGGGAGGCAGGAGATACTGCCTAGATGGTGGCTTGAACTTATTAAATACGTTGACTTCTTTGTTATTTGGGAAAGGCTTTTTGACTGAGGTTTTTTCAGGCCGAACACTTAACGTACTGTACCTCCCTCTAGTTGCTGAAGTATGCTAAAGCAGTGAACGAGCTGTTCTCTACTGAGGAGCTGAAACGCAGCGAAGTCTCTGCTTTTAGGTCCAGAGATCCCAGAATCTTCCCCACTTCTTCATTTCACGGCGAGCAGTTTTGCAAAAACACGTCAACTTTTCATTTTTATATAGCAAAATAAAATAGCAGCTGTTGAAGTGATTAGAGGCTGATGCTTGTACTTTGAAAGTCATTGAAACAAAGGGAAAATGATGCCCATGAAATCAGAGTCAGCAACTGGAGTTACCATCATAGTGTGTCATGTTTTTCTCTTGCAAATATTACTGGCTTTGAGTAATCACATATCTCTTCATCCAAACTACGGATAAAGACGTTGAAAGAGAAAAGATAAAGTGCCTTTAATGTGGCTAATACTATTTTTTCTCCCAGACTCTGGATTATTTTTTCACCTTGAATACTATCAGCTGATCTACACTGTCAGGGGCATGTTTCAAAGATGATTTTAGAGTACGCTGGGAGAGCAATGCAGATATTCTGTGTGAAGGAAATCTTGTTACTGTGCTTCTCTAGAAGATGCATGGGGGTGAGTGATGGCACATAAACCTTTAGTTGGGGTCAATGTCAGGTTTAGCAGACAGTGCAGCATGAAATGCAACGTAGCTGGCACAGGCACGTTTGTACTGACATTTTTCTAAGGGCTTCCAATACGTTTACAAATGAACACATGCACTCCCTTTATTTGAAGCTGCGAAGCTCTGCTCCTTACTAGTGGGTTCAGTGATATCCCTATAGAAAAGGATACCATCAGCCACTTATACCAAAAAGGGAGTGGAGATCAGTGAATATTTTAAAATCTTCGTACTGTATCAATTTCAGGGGTTTTTTTTTAGGAATACATTAATCAAAAATGAACTTGAGATAACTGCTCACATTTCAAAGCTCGACAGCAGTTGCATGAAAAGCGCAGGACGATTAGAGGTCACCTTTTCCTTTTTCTCTTTGCATAGATACATCATGTTTTGCGTGATATATGCTTGAAAACACATTGCTTCCTGTTTGACCAAAGCTGAGTGACAGCTCTTTAGCTGCTGAGCAATTGAACTCCTTTTCTTGATTCATCAAAGCATTAGCATTGCTTACGTTAAAATAGAAGTAGTTCTCTTTTGAGTGCTCAGATCTAAAAATAGACATAAGTATTGACAGTATGGGGACCAACGGGACTGTTATGGTTTTTGAACTAATTTAGGCAATAAATTCATGGAGACCAAACTGTAGCAGAGTTCTGAAACAAGCATTTATGTTGATGACCAAGACCATCAACAGTCATCAAGAGTAATTTCCCATTTAATGATGGGGGGAAATAGAAACCATGCTAAGCCTTGGGCAAGACGGTTTATTAAACTTATCTCTGCTGCAGCCTGCAAAGGTTGAGTTAGACTCCCTGGGGATTGCTTGGTTCTGGGAGAATGGAAGGAAGGTGACTTCTCCTGCAGGAGCAGATTAATGTCATTGTGATTGACAAGATACCAGACTAGCTCAGATACATTGTTTCTTGTAAGCTGAGGAGGTTTGCTGGATTGGGAGTGCTGGCTGTCAATAAAATAGGATGATCAGGGAAGCTGAAATGCAATCCTAAATCAAAATCTGCTCCTTGGCTAAGAATAGTATTAGGTCTGTTTGTATGCTTTGGCCTTGCAAGTTAAAAATACATTATAGGTGCAAGGGATGGTATAGGCAAAAATTTCATGTTGTGCCTGTAGTGAACTGATCATGACCATAATTTTATTTCCATGCCCACTAGAGGATGAAATTTAGTGACAGCAAACTACTGAAATGCTCTGATGTTTTGTCAGTGTATCTGGAGGCTGACACTGGTGTGATATTTACGCTTGTATCATGGTATGTTTGTTATCAGTGAATGCACACAGTTAAAATATTTGTAGCTCTTTTAGTAGATGAACAGAAACTGGTTTTACTTAATTCACAGCAACCAAAGTTTGTGTTCTCCCAGCTAGTACACAGAGATCGCTACAGCTGAACCTCTTTCTGAAATGTTTAGCATGAAACACTTCTCAGGGTTTGACTGTTAAATTAACACAACGGGATGCCTGAAATATGCATGAGCTAATAATCTCTATGATATTTTTATTTTGGCTTCCTGTCCAAAGTAGAGCTATTTATAGTAGAGTAATAATATCTTTTAATTAAGGATGCGTTTGGTGTGCTATTACACTAACATACTGTAAATGCCATAAAAGGTTAGCAAGAGTATTTTTTCCTTCAGTGCAGATAAAAGACCTTGAGTCCTTAAACCATCATGCTGATGGTTGAAAATGTTGAGGTTTTGCCTTGCAGTCCACATTGCACTGTAGTGTCAATGTGCTTCTGGCCCATAAATAGTGACTTGGAACCACTGATGGTCCAGAGAGACAGAACTTGAAGCTACTTTCTGGGTACACAGCATGCATTCAATGCAGAAATATATACCAAAAAGTCACTTGCTGTCACCTGCAGCAGTTTTCCACTCACAGTGCCACCCCTGGGCCTTTTTCTCCCTGCATTTTTCTGTTAACATCTGCATTCAGAGCGAGTAGCAGTTATGCAGCCTGGAGGGATAAAAATAGGTCCAGAGCAAGTTACAAGTACA
The DNA here is from genome assembly GCA_013398295.1 of Chionis minor. Lineage (NCBI taxonomy): Eukaryota > Metazoa > Chordata > Aves > Charadriiformes > Chionidae > Chionis > Chionis minor. The sequence continues at coordinate 1,614,526 of VZSF01003599.1, read as the reverse complement.
GACCATCTTGTGAAGAGATACAGCTTAGTTAATGGCCGTTAACGGGTCAGTTCCTGGCTCCATGGCCTGCTGAGCCTACGCTTCTGTTTTTACATAATAACTGCAATAAGGAAGATTTTTCTTCTTAAAATAAAAATAAATTGCTTTGAGATCTGTAGTTTCCAACTTGCAGGCATATCAGTTGACATATATACTTCTCATCTAAAGTTCAACAGTGACCAGTCTTGTCTCTCTTAGGTCCTCCAGCTCCACCTCAAGATGTTGCTGTACGGGCTGGGTCCACCCCAGCAACCATACAGGTGTCCTGGAAACCACCAACTCTGACCGCAACAGGGACGTCCCATGGCGCCAATGTCACAGGCTATGGTGTTTATGCGAAAGGTCAACGGGTGAGTTCTCCTTCCAGCGTTACAGTGACCATCTACCTTAGGTGAATTTCAACTGACAGGTACAGGCAACAATAAATGTGTGACAGCACTTCAATGTATGTAGGGTTTTCTCAGCTTTCAGTAGAACCTACTCTTTTGTTTGTGCCTAACTTGCTCATTAGCTCCCTTTCTGTAAGCACTTAACCTTTGGGACAAAAGAGGTTGAAAGGATTAAAAAAAGCCTTTTGCTAATTGGTGTTAAGCCCTAGTGTGGGTTCTTGCAGCCCACTCTGTCTTGGCAATAATTCACTCCATGTTAAGACTTTGAAGATTGTACTTTAGTGGGCTTGAGGGGAGGGAAACAGATGACTTCATGCTAGTAAGTTGCTTGTTTGCCTACTCAGGTGGCGGAGGTGATCTTTCCAACGGCAGAGAACACATTGGTGGAGCTAATGAGACTAAGGAGTTTGGAAGCAAAGGAAGTTACAGTTCGAACCCTCTCTGCACAAGGCGAATCGGTGGACTCTTCTGTTGCTGCCATTCCATCTGACCTACTGGTGCCTCCAACCCCTCACCCCAGAACTGCTCCCAAATCTAAGCCATTAGCAAGTGCCGGAGTCCCAGAAACCAAAGAAGAACATTTAGGTCCACATTTAAAAATGGATGAGTCATGGGAGCAGACTCGTTCGGCATCCCCTATTCATGGACACACGCTTGAGCCACCTGCCCCTAACTTTCACAGCCCACTTCAGGGGAGGAGGTCTCCATCGCCTAACCGAATACTCCCTCAACCACAAGGCACACCAGTCCCAAATACTGTCGCAAAAGCCATGGCAAGAGAAGCTGCACAGCGAGTTGCAGAGAGCAATAGGGTAAAGGCAAACTTTTTCTTAAGGCTTTTTTGAGCTGTCTTTATTCATTTCGGCACTTTTCACCAAAGAATTTTTGGTATCATATGCTTTAAGGAGCAGCCAATCATTTGTAAACCCTGAGGAGCTGTAGTTTGAGAAGAAGCAGTGTGCTAAAATTCTGTGCCATCTTCCACAAATATGCTTGTAACCGTAAAAGAGGATTTATCAGCCTTTGATCAGCAGTAGAACATCACTAGAAATGTTGACTCCAAAAATGCACAGCCTTACTTCCAAAAGCAAAAAAACCCAACCCATTAATCATCAAAGCTTGTGCTTGGATCCTGTAGGATTCAAAAGGGAGGCTTGTGCCTATGTGGGAAAAGTCAAAGTACTGAAGTACTTTGAAAGAGACCATAACAATAAAGGGCAGTTTAAAAATGGGTCTGGAAACAGATAGACAAAAGTCCTAAGCAGACTTAACGTGAGAGCTAGTCTTTTTGACAGTTTACAGACTGAGGACACAGTCTCTTTTATATAAGGGAATATAACCAGCAGTCAAATAAGATAAATGTTTGTATTCTAAAACCATCCTCTTTTTCAAAACCGCAACTAGCAGTGTAGATGCACGTAAAGCACTATTTTGTATGCTGTCATGGATCCACAGGCAATGTTGCCTATCTGCCCTTAAAGATTGCCCCTTTCTCAGTGCTACACCTTCACAGATGTTTACAACTGCTTCAGCATAGCTGCCACGTGAAAGCTGTTCTTTCCAGCGCCTCCTGTAGCTGCTGGAAGCATCACCGCCCAAAGGAGACTCCCTGCTTTTGAGACCGTTATGACCCGTGGCTGCTGTAGTGACTTAGATGTTTGGTAGTTAGTTTGAATTCCATATTTGAGGCTCTCGGGTCAGCAAAGCTGATGCATATGCACCCTGACGACATGCTCTGGTTTTCCTACCCAGGCACACAATACTTAAATACTCCCAGTGCCCGGGGCAGTTACTTTCTCATCACAAACTGCTCACTACTGTCCTTTACTTGTTCCAAGCTCCGGTATCACTTTTTTCATACATTATCTTGATCCTTCATCTGGCAGTCATCAGTTGTTATGTCCAGTCTTTCATCTCCCGTTGTATCTCCAAAATAACTGTATTAATTTTGGCAGTTCACACATGTCTTAACAGCCCCAACTTATTCACTGTCCCTGTGTGGGACAGAATTGAGCCAGTAGGTGATGATACAGATTTTGGGAAGCTGAAATAGCTCTGGATCAATAAGGTCTGCTTAAATACATATATATGCATGTGTATATTTCTTCCTTTTCTTTATAAATAAAGCAAACTGGAATAAATGTAGTAGAGGGAGAAAAAGCATTAGTTTCTTTGGCAGTCCAAAATGAAAGTTGATTTAACAACCATATAGGGAAAGAGAACTGAAATACATTTTCTGGTTTTGAATATTGCTGACATAAACATGGTTCAGAGCGTATGTTAACTACATTAATTTTAGCGATGCTTGAAACGTTTAATTCAAGGATCTGGACAGAAGTTTTCGGATGGATTCACTCTAAATTAAATCAAATTCTGCCAGTGATACATGTCTTAGTCCCCAGTAGTAGAAATTCTTCCCTCGCAGTCGGCTGCTGCAGAAGCAGCTGTGTGTTTTCTCCCTGCCCTTCCTCCAGTCCCTTAGATGGCTGATGGCTGTTGTCCTGAGAGCAAGCGGCACCATTCAGTAGCTGAGGGTAAGAGTCGCCTCAGAGCAGAGGAAAACCACAAAGTCTCATTCTACAGCTTTTCTTTGTACCAAGGTCAAAAATGCTGTAGTGACTAGGCTGTCTGCTAGCCCTCTCCCAAGGGGAAATCAGAATCTTCGTTAACATCCTCTGCAGAATACTGAGTATTTTGACATAAGTGGAACAGGGAAGAAAGCTAGCAGCTGAGCTGATGGTCACATAAAAGCATATAATTGTTTATAAGGGAGAGAAATACAATAAACAAAAAATTTTTGAAAACTCCTAAAAGGAGTCAGGGGAAACTAAGATTGCTTTGAAGCATGAGTATATTTTAATGTTGTGTTCTTGAGCCTTACGTCTTATATTTGCCATTTCTTCCATTGGTTTCAGGAACAAGTCTGCTTCACAATTTTCCATTTTTTATTGCTTTGCTAGATGGAGAGGAGGAGTGTTTTTAGCGAAAGGAGTAACGCAGCCCAGTACGCCAACTCAGATGATGAGGAAGATGGCTATGATTCTCCTAATGTCAAAAGAAGGGGGGCTTCAGTTGATGATTTCCTGAAAGGGTCAGAACTTGGAAAGCAAGTAAGTAGCCTGGCCTTGTTATTGTGTCAGGGGTCCGATAGGAAACAAGTATTTTCTGAAGCTCGGCAGGTTATCCAGGTCGCCATCTGATTATTGTAGCCATATTGGTAAACTATCCTGAGAAGCAGCTAAACTGGGGGGAGCAGATGAACGTCCTCTTACTGGAGCATAACACTGTCTAATGGGGACTGAGCGTGTGGTACCATGCATCTATAGATCGCTATCCCAGGCAGAATTCTTAAACAGTGGAAACTGAAAAAAAGTGAAGCTGAAAAAAATGAAATAGAAATGTGAAAGGAATGCCATGTTTGGGCTCTGGGCTTTTTCTGTATGATGTGTTACTACTGCATATGAAAATATGCTGTGAAGAAAGGGAAAAGGGGAAGAATTTTTGCATTCTGTAAAAGCTGTAACCTGTAATCCTAATTAGCAGAAACCCAACAGTGTACATACTTGGCGTGCTGTAACGAATAGAAAGATGTTGCCAGAAGAATTTTGCACATCTGCGCAGCTTTTAGTCTGATCCTAGTGAAAAAATTATAATTTATTACATTACTTTCAAGAGAGATGTAAATTCTAGCAAAGAGGTATTTTCTTATATCTTACCGTGTTCAAATAACCTTGTTAGCCAAACATCTGACCTCCCATCTTGAAGGGTCCAAGCAACAGCATTCCTTATCATGCCAGTTCTGAGCCTTTACGGAATTTTGGTTCAGTTTATTATAGAAGTTCAAGCATTTATAAATGTACAAATATTGCTCCAAATTTCCAGTGTTCTAAATATGCGGCTTCAGGATTTGTTTTGGTTCCATCTTCACATACCCATTTTTAGAATATATACAAACCTGCTGTTCTTACATAATGTGCTTGTGGGTGAGATGCATCTCTACCATTGTATACAATTAAAATTATTCTAGATACAAAGAGGCCAAGATTTTCAAACAGGACTAGCTATCTTATTAAGAAGTCCAGTGTAAAAAGTTCAGAATGTTTGCAAGGGACCAAGAATCAACTTCTGTTTTTCTCATAACCGTACTTCATACTTAACCTCGGTAAATTAACTTTGGAGTATCTACCATGTGAGTACAAAGCTGCTGCTCCATGTGGACTTACCACCTCAGATCATTAAAGGGTGGGTTGGAGTGTGTCTGCTTTAGCAAGCTCTGCAAAATAGAAGGTTTGGATATGAACACTGGAAGGCTGGGAGCCCTTAAAGTTATATTCGTTGATGCCTAAAAAGATTAAACTCTCTTATCTACTAGGTACATCCTCAAAGCTGTATTTCAAATCTCTCTGGCTGCAAGTTTTCTCAGATCTGACTAGGTTTCGAATTTAGTTTTCACGTGAGGCTGAAAGAATTCTTCATTGCTTTAAAACACTGTCAAAAAATGCACTTTGAGAAATAGTAGTTAAATTATGTCTGGCAAAACAGCTGTGGTGTGTTTAGTGTAAATTGATTATTAAGCATTTATTTTATAGCTTCGTGAGAGATACCTATTTCTAGCTTAATTGCTCATTTGCATCATTTATGAAAGATGATCACTTTTACCACTCGGTTTGTTAGTGAAGAAGTAAGTGGAGAAAATTGGAGAAACCTAATCTGTGCTGAGTTTCTCCATAAGAAATCATTAGTTTGCTAATTTCATTACAACGCTCACGTGCTGCTGGTATCTTCCAGAAGCACATGCTATTCTATGCTGATTAGGTCTTTGGCTTTCTATCACTTGACTGGCCTTACTCTGTAGAGAGGAGTAAAAAAAATACAAGCAAATGCAAGTAACATTAATGTTTTTTCATCAAGCCTTTTATTCACATTAAATATGGCTACTAATGGAAATCCTTCATGTCTGTCTCTCGTATTGTGTTTTGTAGGAAGATACATTGATTTTAAACTCCCCAGTTCACAATTCTGAAACAGTGGTGCAGTATCAGTCTCACAGACCTTCTTTTTGGACTTAGAAAGTTAGTATTTCTTGCCCAGATCCTCACAAGTATTTATGCATCTAAATATCTCAATACCTCTGAGGATTTGGATCAGTGGGTCTGTCAACCAAAAATAAACTGGGAATAATAATTCTTCCTTTTGTCACAAAAACGTTTGAAGATACTGTTTTCTGGAAGTTGTTGATTTGTTCTGTAAATAGATAATAAGGACAAGGGAAGTACCAGAGAAAGACCTGAAATTCAGAGAAAACTTGGGAGATCTGCAGGAAAGGCAGTGCTAGAAAACATGTGAAATTATAACCACAGGTGCATGGAATATACAGCCGTAGGGGTTTCACTGAAAATGTGCATGTGTAAATGCACCCAGTTAGTGAAGATAGTGTACGCATGCCCTATTACATCCAGAGTTAATTGATTGCAAGCAGAATTGCATCATTATCGCTTATATAGTATCTCCTAGTTATGCTTTATGCCTTAATTAATGTAGTGCTTGAATTACAAGATTTATTTAAATAATTGAGTGGCCGTTTAGGAAGGCACTCCTGTTATTAGAACCACAATGGACAACAGTTCACTAGGTCTCTGTGGTCTGATTACCCAAGCAATCAGGGCTTTGTTCTGGCAGTGCTGGTCTTCAACAATCTCCAAGGCATTGACCACTTGGGCAAGTTTTGTAGTACTGTGCCAGTGCAGCCCTCAAGTCTACTTGAATACAGCTGAGAACAGGAGTGCAGGAGTGATTTTCTATGAAAAACGGGACTAAGATTCTGCTAGAATGGAACTGATTAAATAATGAAATTTAGTGTAAGAGCCACAAAGTTTAGATGTTAAAAATGAGTCATTAGAATATAGTCTGATCTTTTAACTTCAAAAATAAAAGCATTGTGGTACTGCAGTGGCTTTTTTAATAAAATGATCCTAATATAATGCATCTGAAGGATCTGAGAACACTTGTGGGCTTGGCACTGAGACTTACTACTAAAGGCTTCACCCTACAATCTTTTTAGCTCCAGAACAAAGAATTAAAAGAGGAGAAAATGTGTCTTGTATTTGGAGGGCAAATCCATCTTCACTTTGGAGAAATTGCTTTTTGTAGACATTTACTTCTAATTGCTGGGATTGACTGATATCAGTGTATTACGTAGCTGTGGGAGTTGATCTGGTACCACAGAAATTATTTCTTCATTCATACTGCTGGAGGGAAGGAATGCAGTAATTTCGAGAATCCTAGTACTTCTGGAATATGTGATTCTTCAAATATTCTACTGCAATCTGCCAGTCAGATGGCGCCATTTGAAAATTTGTCCTTGGAAATGAAATGAGTTTTGTTTATGATCTGATTTATTAGATTTAATGTTTAACAGAAGCCACTCCTATTTAACATTAGCAATTCAGTATGACATGCTTTTTCCTCCTTATCTTCCAATTAATTGGAAAATTGTAGGAACCTGAAATATTTAGACTAGTTTTAAAAGACAAGGTTTTAGCTAGTCTACTTTTACAATGTTTAAGAGAATGAAAGCTTCAAATTCCATCAGCTAGCTATATCATACCATGATAGTAACATCCTGCAAGAGTTAAATGCTGATCACTTTTAAATTGTGATGTGATGTAACAAACAGCTGTGGAGAACAGATGATACATGAATTATCCTTGGGCTTTTACAATTTGGTCAGCAAGTCCACTGATGCATGAAGGACCTCTTTAAATCAAGGGAATTTAATCAAGACCAAAGCTAGATTTGGTGCTGTGAATGCAGACAGCCCTTTTTGTGTCACCTATGGGATTAGGTTTGGATTTCTTGAATTGGGAGCATAAATGGGCAAAAAAAAATGTATACATGATCTCTCCACTAGAACAGAGCAAAAAGGCACGTGATGGAATTTATATGTGGTTATTAGTGTGATATTCAAACCTAGGAAATGCTCTAGTCCTCATTGCTGTTATACAAGGATTTTCAGCTTTGCAGTCAGTAAAGATTTTTCTCTCTCACCTTGTGAATTAGCCTCACTATTGCCATGGTGAAGAGTACCATACAGAGAGCAGCAGAGGTTCTGACTTGTCTGATATTATGGAGGAAGACGAGGAAGAGCTGTACTCTGAAATGCAGCTGGAGGATGGAGGAAGGCGACGAGTCAGTGTGACTTCACACAACGCACTTAAGGTAAGCGTGACTGCAGAGACACCGTAGGAGTACCTCCATGTTTTGATTCTTCCTTCAAAGCATTTCTTTTAGTCAATTATGGGGTTTGCAGACCATTAAAACTCACCCTGTCATACAGACCTAGAACTGGGGTGAACATTGTTTATCATGTCAAGGCCACTTTAATACATTTATTACTTTTTAAATTTTTTTGCATTATTTGATAGCTAATCTTTTAACTAATTGACTACTTTCCTGTATGTAATTGTCGAAGTTGCAATTTCTGTTCTGTATCTGGGGATCTTTCACATGTCTATATGACAATATACTACACGTACAAGGAGATTTATATAAACATACATACATACATTAAAAAAAACCCTTAGGTTTTTCATGTCTGAGTAATTTGTCCATGTTTCCAGTGATAGTCCCATCTCTTCCACAGGCTTTAAAGCGTGCTTGTAAGAAAGGGAATTGGGTTGGCTTTGTCTGATAAATACATTATCAGAAATCCTCATGGTCTGATTATTAAGGAATCACCAGAGACAGTAGGAAATAGCTATCAGAAATATTGCTTCAACAGTACACAGGAATATTCATCATGAAAGACAATTTCAGTGTAACAATTAAAGCATACATAGAATGCTGAACCTAGCCAATATAGAATATATATTTCCTATAGTATATTTGTATGTGTAAATTGTGTCTAGTAATTATACTAAACTGTGTTTTCTTAGAAAGCTGGATAACTTGAATGATAAGGAAACCCCACAGGTTGATTTTTTTTCTTCCAATATGCTGTTATTTAACTAAAAAAACACACTCTTTTCTCATGCATACAAGAATTTTGACCATTCTTGTAACTGCTTTCATGAACTATAAATTCAGTCCTTTTATTATGATACTATCTGGAATGAGACAGCTACTTTTAGAAAAGAAAACTACTAATCAGTGTTTCTATTATTCTGCTAACGTAAAGGTTGAAACTGAAATCCTTCTGCATGCTGCTTCTGTCCCTTTCCTCTGGGAAAAAGTGAATTATCCCTAGACTGTTGTTGTTCTTTATGCAACAGAAAGTGTATTTACTTCCTGGTTTTAAATTAGAATTGCCAATGTTGTTATTTAAAAAGAAAGGGCCAGAGCCTTAATTGGTGTAGTAAATCATTTTAGGCCCATTAAAGTCTGCAGGCAGACTTCTCTTGATGTGGTAGTGTACGTGAAGGGTATGGTTGGTTGCCTCATTCTGCAGAATTGGCGTTCAGAGTAGGAATACTGCCGGGGAAGGATGGCCAAGTCTCGTTTCGACAATATGGCCCACCATCCTGATAAGTTTTCTGATACAAAATGCCGGTCAGATTCTGATCCCAAAGTGCTCAATAATTTACCCTCTTCACTAGATCCAGTTTCACTTTGCAAGGTCAGTAATTAACAAAAACATGAAAAACGTGCTTACTGAATTTTCCATAATGTAGTCAGATTCCTGTTTCTCTTGCATCTGACAGAAAGTATGCCAGCCATGCCCTTGCAGCTGTAATTGAGGAGTCTCTCCCAAGTTAATAGAGGGCCCCAAGTAATAAGAAAACATTTTGCATGCAGATATATATTTGCTTTATTGGGAGATTATTATTCCCTCTAATGGCTCTCTAAAACAAAGGCTGACACAGGTGATCAAGTCTCCAAGGTGATCCTGTCAGTTCTGTTCTGTCCAGAGACCTACCTGACCCGGGCATTGAGTAAAGAACAAGGAAAGGTGATCTCCATGATGGAGAATCTGTAAATCATGTCAATCAAAACCAACACCTCCTGCATCGTTATTCTCTTGTCTCTTCTCAGAGTCCAACAAAGATACTGCATAGGCTTCTTCTGTCACACCAACCTGTGTTTTGTGTAAATGTAACACAAAAATTACCAAATCTATCTGTCATGTTCGTAATGCTTATTTTATCCAGGCTGGGATGGGTTTTACCTGCTTCTGATATAAACAGAGGCTTTTACTTAATTCTGCTAATAGGCTGATTTTCAAACATTGGTTTTATCAAGCAGGTAGGAGGTTATGATGAGAGATTTGATGGAAGTGCAGACCAAGTGACATCAGAGCAACCTGCTTCTCAGGTTTCTTTCTGTGGAAGCCAAGCGTTAAAAATGATGCAAGTTTTTCACAATTTTACAAAGGAAACAAACTCCTTTAATGATGTCTGCAAAGCAGGTCTCCTCTGGCAGGAGATTTAGGAGTATTCGCTACTCACGTAGGATGCTTTAAGAGATGCAAAGCAAGAAAGCTTGCTAGAACAGAATTTTCATTCTCAAGTATGGGTTCTGGTTACAAAGAAAAACGAAATAGCAATTTGGCATGGGGCAAGGAACATACTAAGCATTAGTGCTGTGTTTTAATGCCATTCTCATTCACCATGCTGAAACCCGTCTGCAGCTTTTATTGCTTTGTTTTAAATGCATGGGTTTATTCTTGTTAAGAGCACTCAGTTGTTTGTACTGACCTCTCATGTCGTATCTGACACCCAGCAAGTTCTTAATCATGTCTTTATTTTTCACAGATTCTCATTCAAAGCATGACATCCTTTTCACTAAATAAGCTGCATGTCTTATGTTTACCATTGCTCTAAAACTAATTCTGTCTTTATTTTTCTTTTCTTCTCCCTTTTCCCTCCCATTTTATTTTTGTCACACACTATTTGTTCCCTGTCTGGTTTTTAACATTGCATAATCTTAAGGAGTGCGATAAGAATAAGACCACTGAAGCCACTTTTTTGGAACAGCCTGACTTTTCACAGCAGATACATCACAGTAAAAAGCTTTTCAGTATTCCAGAAGTAGCTGAAGAGGATGGTGAATACTCTGAACTGCTGTACAAGCAGGGTTTAGGTATGCCCTATAAAAAGAATCCCACAGTAGCTAGAGACTCTAGACCACCTAGGCCCTACAATCAAGACCAGCAGCACAACTTCTGGTACCCAGCCAAGCACAGAATTTCAGGCATGGAGGATTTTGCTGCAGACGACAAAGGATGTAAATATAGCCGGTCCTTATCGAGGAGCCCAGACAGTGGACTAGACTGTGGAAGTGAAGAAGAAGAATCTCGTTTTAATTTCAGATATACTTGTGATGCAGTTTCTGCCAATGTTGCATCTAGCTGTTGCGCAGAGACTGCTAACTGTTCCTGCAGGAAAAGCATGAGGCCATTGCTTGCTCGCAGGAAAACTTTAACCAGACAAACCAGCATCGAAGAAGATTTTGGTGACCTGGGTCCTTCCTTTGTAGAGCCCAGGAGTGAACAGGTCAAGCCCAGTTACGAGAAAAAGTATGAGACTCAGAAATTTAATAGAACAGATAATTTGTCTAATGAAGATGTTCAGGGGGGCTGGAAGACCGACTTAAAAATGGCTGATGCTAGGGCAGCTGGTCTACTTGCAAAGCCATCCCATAGAGATGCAGAAGACTCTCTGGTGTGTGAAATAAATCTTCCTTCTAACATCTGCTTGCCAAATCAGTCTGTTTTCTTTCTTTTGTTATTTTTCTTTTTTTTTTCTTTTTTTTTAATTAATTTTTAGAGTCCATCCTTTGGACCTATCTGCTACATTTTTCCCTTTTTTTTTCCCTCCCATTCATTTTTGTTTATTATTCTGCATTTTCCTTTACAGTCGTCTTTTGTGTCATGCTGAAATCAGTTTAATTTGCTTTACAATGATTTTCCCACAGAACAAATTACAATAATGGCTGCTTTTATTAAAGGACAACTGAATCTAAATTTTAATTAAGGGTTAGCTGAACTATAATTTTTCAAAAATATTGTTTTTCTTTATTTTGCCCATCTAAATGTTGCTTTAGAAAAAAGCTGCATTTTAAGTGGAAAAATATTTCATCAGTTTTTCAGGGCTTTGTTTGTGTTTTTTTTTTTTTTTTAATGTCAAGGAATTCATTTCATCATGTTGTTTTTACTCACCTCATTCCCAGAATTTTCAGGATACACTCTTTATCATGAAACATCTCTGGACAAAAATCAAGATTCTCCCCCAGTGTGACAGTGACCCAGATTTATGGAGTCATGGGTTTCATCATATTTCCATTTGCTACCTTATCTCTGCACTGTCACTACTTTGCCTTCCTTTTTAGACCATCTCTTCTTGCCTTTGAAGTTGCAGACTGCATCTCTGCATGAGAATGCAGGCAAACAGCTTCTTCCAAAGGGAGAGGCCAGGGCCATCCCGTTTCTTCCAAGGATGCCTCTGTGTGATCTTGCCTATTTGCATTTCCGTCCATTAATTTGTAGCAGAGTCTCCACGCTTTGATAGTTGCATCCGTAGGCTTCCCTGCTCCCTAAATTCCAGAGCAAGCTCTTTACCCTCTCAGTCTGCAACGGTCCAGAGTGGAAACCTCAAATCTCACGTGTTTCATGTGAGAGCAGGAATCAGCTGCCTGCTCTTCTAGTCTAGCAGTATATGCTGAAACGATCCTTACAAATTTCTTCTATTAAAATTGGTGCCCACCCTGTATTAATCTCGATGGCTGCATGATAAACTCTGGAAAGCGTTAAAATAGTAGCGTTTAGTTATTAAAATAGCAACGTTTTCTGCAAGGGTAGCAAACAGAAAGAGACAGCTGTGACGTGAGACGAAGCGTGTCTACGTTCCCTTCTACATGTTCCAATGACCTTTAAAACGCTTTAACAACCGAAGGCCATTCTAGAAAAGCAGTGTGCTCAAAGGCAGAAGGACGTCCACTTGTTCACACGCTGCAAACTGGACAAAGCTGAATACAAAAAAGGCTTGCCTTTTCAGTGCAGTCCCATCTCCACAGCTCTCATGACTGGTTGTACTGCTCTTCAGGAGGCTGTAACGTCATCTTAGCAGCAACGACAAAGGCAAAAGAATATTTCAAAAATTATTCTTTTCTTTTCTTTTCGTTCTGATGTGTGACTGCTGGTTACAAAACTCTGCCATAAATCAGGGAACCATTTTTTCTTTTGCAGGTTTGCCAGGCAGCAGTATTTTCTTTTCAGCTAACCTTTCAGTTAAAAACTAAGTTTAGTTGCCTTTAGAGCTTATGCTTCCAAATGTGATTGACCTGATTAATGTCCAACCATATAACCATAATGTTACCATGCATGTAACTTACAAACCTGTTTTTTCTGTTGTTGTTTTTTTAGCTTTTAGGTAATCCATCATCTGCAGGACGGCCTGAAAGGGCGGAACATGCAGGGCGAAGGTCCTCTCATGGCAGTGCAGTGCCACAAAGGTCTCGACCAATGTTGGTCCCTTCCATTGGTTAGTTGGACAGATTGGTGCATTTCTGTTCTTTGCAGCCTCAGAGTTGGGAAGGCGGTCCTTAAAAAAGGAACAACAGACGCTTGTCTGGAACCGTGGTTACTCTTAGCTTAAATGGGAAGAAATGGAACTAAAAACATCTCCATCTAAATATGAGTGTACGGGGGTCTCACAGGGGGCTAAATCAGTAGTCATCGACATCACTGGGAGTCTTTTCATTGAATTTAGGGAGTATTGGAGCTGTTCCAAGCTCGGTTAAGCTTAGATACTGGTAGATCTTACCTAAGAACAAATTTGCAGGCAGGCTACTAGATAATGAGTAAAATAAACGTACCCATTCAGCCATCCCTTCAGCCATCCATCTTTCCATTCATCGACCATCATTTTGCATTCACTTTCCATTTTCTTGACTACTTTTTGGAATTTAGCAGGAAAAATGGAAGCAGTTAAATGTAACAAGTTGGTAGAACTCATGTAAATTTACTAATTTGATATTTCTTGCAGAATCATCCCTATTCTGATTTACTTACAACTTAAACTATATGCTGGTATATACCATAAAATCCAAAAAGTAGTGCAGAAAAGATAATGGAATCAAGACACTATGGACAAATACATATCTATTAAAACTTGCACTCTATACTGAAAAATAAGAAACGTTCACACTGAAAATCAGAAAACACATGCAAAACAAATGCAGAAAGAGTTCTGTGAGCTACTAGCAGAACTTTACTTCATGAAGATGTAAAGTCGGTCCCATTCCTGTCCCTAACCTGGACTTTAATTGGTGAATACTGTAGGCATCATCAGGAGGAGAAGGACACAGTGCCAGGCAATTCTCACCTAACATTTAATGGGGTTAAGAGACATCACAAATGCGGCTTATCAGAAGGAAAGAGGCTGATCTTAAGGAATGCTTTTATTTTTAAATACTAAATATTTTTCCCTTTCCATAGAATCACACTAAAATGCCTGTACTGTAAATTAAAAGCAAAAAATCCCTAGTGCGCACAATTATTTTGATATCTAGTAGATAGTAATTATTATTATTTAAACCATAGATCAGAAAGCGCACACAGCTGTAATGCATTAAACCTTCTCAGTGTGTTCGATAGAGCATGACTGGTCAGAGGCTGATTCTCATCCCACATCCTGGTGCAAACCCGGATAGTCTTCACAGATGTCAATGGAATTACACTGGTATGAAAATGGTATGGGGGAGAATCAGCTCCAGGGAGGCTCTTGAGCTTCTGTTGACAAGTTGTTGTTAGCCGAACCAAACAGCTTTCGGATGATGGTGTGAAGACTGTTAGATTTTCATGTCCTTTTTCTTTTACTTTGAAAGCAGCCTTTTTTTTTTTTTTTTCCTCAGGAGTAAAGATTTTCTGGTTTATGTTTGGACTACTTAAAGCAAGCTTTGTATCTAAGTTCTTTTATAGTATCTACTAAAACATTTTTTTATGAATAGCAAGAGAGTAGACAGCTTTGAATTAACCCTTTGTGTTTCCTTTTAATTTTCATTTTAATTTAAAAATATTGTCTAATGCTGGTAAGAAGCAAACTACTGTGCGTTATGTAGAGCATCTAACAAAAAATGATTTTCTGCAAAGCTGTTGAAAGGCTTTATGTGGTTTAGAGTTCAAGAGTTCTAGCTTCTCACTAAAAGAATGGTGTTTAAAATTGCTGAAAGATATGTATGCAATGTTTCTCACTTTCAGCATCATACCGTAACGAATTGCTTTGAGGATAAGTGAAGCAAATATAAACACTTGATAAAACGCTGCACAAAAGTTTTACTGTAAGCCTGCTGGAAACAAAATCTACAAGATATGAAACGTAGCAAGGGTTCAGATAAATAAAATGTGGTAAAAGTAGGGCATCCAAAAGCATATAGTAGAGCATTGTATAAACTTGAACCCACTCTTCAGAACTCCCACTGACAGAGGAAGTTTCCCATGAATAAGCGCTACAAATACGGTTTTTGAAGAAGGAAATTATTATAGTTGTGTCATTATAATATGTAGATCCACAAAGTGAAAAGCAGAGTAAAATAAAAGGGAAGATGAAGGTAAATACAGTTGAGCCAAAGTTTAGGCTGCTTAAATACATGAAACTGTTGTTGGCCTCAACATATAGCTCAAAAATGTGGATTCCAAAGTTCTTGGCAGCAACTTAGTCCTTTACTTGTACGTCTGGAGTTTTGACTGAGTTATTTAGCTAAAGGGTCGCTTTAGAGATGCAAAGTTCTTAAGCAGCTCTGGGAGGTTACATTAGGGGGAGAGACCTTCAAAATTGTAATGTTCTTAGGATTCTGATAAAACCTTTCGCCAAAATGTTCCAGAATTTAAATTCTTTGAGGTATTTTCATCATTAAGCTGTAAATACTTTGGATTAGTATCTTATTGCAGGTAGGATTTAAGTAAATTAATTAATTTTTGTTTTTAGGTTTAGAAGGTGAAACACAGTTTACAGTGCTCTTGACCTTGCAGATCTGGCAGGTAGGATTGTTTAAACCTCATAATAAAAGATGATTCCTATCCAAAGAGCTAACAGACAATATTTACGCTGTATGAATTTTAAAAAGCGCAGAATTCAGATGCTTTAAAAAAAGGAGATACACATTTCTGTGATTCCCCTGCTGAAGAAGGATTTCTAGAGGCTGAGACATCTGGCAAAGCTTATGCGGTGTTTAGCCTTCCTACTCTATGCAAGTCAGAACGAAAGGTAGGCGAAGCCTGCCCGCAGGAGCCTCCGCAAAGGCAACTCTACAATATGTTTTAATAGATCATTCCCTTTTTCTCCATAGAAATTACAATGGACAGTAACAGTGAAGGCGGTCGGTCTCGGTCAGGTAGTGAGGGAAATATTTCACCTGTAAAAGAAGAAGCTTATTATCGCAGCATTGGTGGACACAAGAAATGGGCTCAGCAGCGTACCATGGCCTCTGAATATAGATACGGTATGCCGAACATTATTCATCCTTTATGACAGACACATTTTAGAGCTGCGTGTTAACAAGTGCGGTTTCTGTATGACAACATTGCATGCAATGCAGAATGCCAGGGGAACTAGCTCTTAAGTCCTGCCTGCTCTCAGGTAAGTTTCTCCAGCTCAGCTGTAAGGGACAAACAGCCCCGAGTCCTCTGTCCTGAAACTGCTGTGCAGCCACCTTTCCATACTCTACCGAGTCCGAGCACACTGCATTGCATGACCCTCTGTGAAGCTATGCTGCTACTAATGCCAGTCAGTATTTACCGTATACACCTGAACAACCATTCATCAAAATGACCACATCTCCACTTGACTCATACAGACTGGACAGGGAGAGACGGTAGCCGATGTTTCACAACCCAGCGTCCTATAACAGGAAGCCAAACGTTATTCTGATTTTTGGCTTGGGCTGAAGGAAGGTTCGGGGTCTTTTCAGTGGCCAAACAGGACTTTGGCTGTTCCACTTGGTGAAGACAAAAATTATTCTGAGTTTTAGGAATAATTACATCATACAATACAAACTCGTATTACATGAGTAAGGCAATTCTACCCACTACGGATAGTATTTGTTGCTTCATCAACATAGAAATCATTACATGATCAACAACTCAAGTTTTCATAGTTCATAACGCAGTAAATTGCAGTGTCTAACACTTAACCCATAAAAACAGCCCAGGCCATATATAAAGCTAAGAAACACATTAGGGTGGTGGTGTTGTCTGAAATGAAACCAAAGGGGCCCCGAAGGTTTAGGTAAATCGTAATTTAATGTTGAGTTTCAAAACAAACGTATCTGACAGATCATCAGCTTGTGTACATGGGAGTACAGCTCGCGAATGCGATGCAGCTGTGGTTGCAGCCGTGCATCAGTTGGGAATCTGGCTGGCTGCATCCAAAGGCTGAGATTTTACACATACATGTGAGTATGCATGTATGATATACGTATATACCTCTTGAAAGAATAAGAGAAGTGGCTAATGAGCTAATCAAGACATAATTTGCTTTCTGGTTCACTGAAGCAAGCGTGACTATTCTGAGTCAGATCGTAACGGGCCAGTGCTTTTAGCAGAGAGACATTTGGCTATAATTCATGATTGCACCTAACCCTCATTAACTGCAGTTGGAGTTGGATGCAAAAATCGATATTTTTAATTTAAAAAGCAATACCAAATGTCCCTTAACCCACCTGTTGTACATTGCCTGGTGGCCCTGAGTATGAGGCACAGAATGACTGCAACCTGACTGTGGGAGGAGAACAGAACAGAGAAGAATCCCATCCTTTGTGTCCCATTGCTTTCTGTCCCACATGTGCCCTTCTCCCACACTTCCTTTCTGTGCTTTGTGCCTGCCTAAAGCTTCTTGGCTGGAATTTTTCCCTGCCCTTTTGCTGTTCTGCATTTTTCCCTATTCACATTCTTTCGCGTGCTCTGGACCCAAGAGTTAGTAGCCGGTCCCTTAAAGCTGTGATTCTCTGAAATAAATTTTCTGGTAGTCTAAAAATATCAAATGTTGAATAAAATGCATCTGATGTTGAGGCAAAAAGAGGAATTTTATCTGAAGTGCTCCATATTGAATGTTCAAACTCTTACTAAAAATGGGCGTCATTAATTTGTCAGAGGTGGTTGTGGTAAAAATTGTGTTAATATGAAAATTGTTTGGAAAAAATTTGATATAGTTGAACTACACTTTCATCGTAATTCATAAAATTGCTTTTTCAATTTATTCATTGTGGAGGGTCTTGTAAACTGAACAATAAGTTTTGGTTCAACAAAGATCAAAAGTACTTGGCTCTCACGGAAGTTAGCAGGACCTGCACAACAAGCCAAGCTTTTAGAAGTGGCTTGTGATTTTCAGGGCTTTATTTTTTGGGACTTCACCTTCATATGTCTTCAAGGAGTATATTTTTTGGGAAAGCGCTGCCACGTGCTCTTTCAAAATGAAATTAAAAGCCTCCCAAACCTGTCAGTCAAAACACTCATTGTTAGCTATTTTGGCCCAATTTTCTAATTCAGTTTTACTGAAGCCCATCCTTAAATATGCTCTTGAATCATGGACTAAGCGCATTCTCCAGATCATTTGAAAAGTCTGAAGGATGTATGAGAGAAATTTTTTTTTGGCCTAATTGGTTCAGTACCCTGCAGTGGACAAAGTTCAGTGCAGTGTTGAGTGTTGTGATATTCATGGGTGGTCTTTCCTAATGAGCTGATGGTTAAATGCAGTCGTAGCTAACCGTTCCTCCTGGATTTTAACACATCTCGTTAGTGTTTGGGTTGGTTTGGGGCACTGCTGGCTATGTTAACTATTGACTGTGTTTTAAACAAAACCACAGGCAGTGTAGTTCCAACCCTGGCATAACTAACACTGCCGAAATACGTTTCTTCTTGCCTGTCTGGAGAGAAGAGGTTATAACCATGTTTTAAACTTAGTACCAAAAACATGGTGTGTCAACACAGCTGGGATGTGCTTTCTTGTGTCCATGAAGAGCAGAAGCAGCTGTGCTGGAAAACAGATGGATCCAAAGCATGGTTATTTTTGCGGTAATGATAAAGCCTATCAGACTCCATTACGTCACTCTTAACATGCTTCATTAATTTATGGCAAACTCTAGGAAACCTAACAAAAATTGCTTTCTTACCTGAGCTGTATTCACGTGTGTAAATATCAGCGTGGTGCAGGAGCTCACTGCCACATGGAGTGCATGCAAATTGTATATGCTTTTTTAAAAAACAACTTGCTAATTAAAAAAACCCCACCAAACTTAACAGCATATGCATTAAGTTGCTGGGGTTTTTTTCACTGAAATGCCAAACATTTTTCAAATATTAACTGGAATAGTTGGAAGATGAGGCCAACTTGTATTACTGAATTGTTCTTTTCTGAATTTACTTTCATAGATGGCTATGGTGGTCATGACCATCTTTCTCCCGATACTTACGAAGAATCAGAAACAGATCCTGGCACAGAGGATATATCTACCCGAATATTTGTTGCACTCTTTGACTACGATCCGCTGACGATGTCCCCAAATCCTGATGCTGCAGAAGAAGAGCTGCCATTTAAAGAAGGACAGATCATTAAGGTGGGATCTAAAAGCAAAGGAAACAAAGGACTCAGTTTTACAAATGGGGTCTCCTTTGTTCCCTGTGGAGAAAGCAACTTGTGTGACTAGACTCCAAGGTGTTTTTTTCTCCAGAGGTTCAGGCTGTAAATTTCACCGGGTCTGGAACCTGGTATCTAGTGCTAACGGCTTAAAAATAACTAGGGAATGCACAAAAATCTCAAAGTTACTGTAGATAGTTAGGGCCAGACTCAATTTGAGACTTAAGTGCCAAGACCAAAATTGTGACTCCGTAGCCCTCTATGTCCACTGCCACAAGTGCTGAAGGCTTCAGAGAAGATGTCCTCTTAACTGCAAAGCTACCACAGATGTGCTTACTGGTGTATCCTCACGCTTCCCAGAGCTGCTGGATTGTTTTAAATGCTGGACGCTCCTAGCTAGCAGACACCTAAGCTTCATTTAAGTCCAGAAGTTAGGTATTTCTCCTCCAGAAGTCAGGTGTTTCTCGTGCAGAGTCATTCTCTTCTGAAACTGGGAAAACCATTCCCTTTTCCCACTGGTTGGTGTAAAACACACAAGTTGCCTTTAAAGGAGGTGCAGGAGACAAATGGTCCCTGTTCGGGTGCCAGGGAAAGTGTTGGGCTCTGCCAGTGCCTTTAGCTGTGCCCTCTGCCCCAGTTTGCCTCATCTCCTGATTGTGCAGCTGCGAGGCAAATTTGTTCTCTTTGCTGATCTGACTTGCCAAAGCTAGCGGATTTTTCTGTTGAATCAGCAAATGTCAGCATCTCCTCCTGCAGCCTGGTATTTTATCGGTTTGGCGCAAAATGGGCAGAAATGAGAGAGGCAGAAGGAACAGCTGCTGGTAGTCCAAGGGTAACAAATTTCTGTGCGATCTGAAACAGAGCCTGAAAAAATGTAGACGCATTTGTTACGCTGTCCATTTCAAAGCTAAAATGGTAACTTAAGCTATTAAAATACTGCCTGACTTCCGCTGTGTTGGATTGGATCCTAACACAAATGTCTGTATCGTAAATCATTATTTTTTTTAATGTTAAATGCTTTGCTAGATACTTTGCTTACCTCCTTACATAGAAGATCTATGCCAAAAATATGGAACTTGTTAAAGAGCCTTATTTTTATTTGCAAGAATGTCCATTCCTCTCAGGTATTTTAATTATTTCTTTGCAAATATGTACGTGTTTGGCACTGAAAATATGAGAGAGATCCCACATCAGATATTTATTCTGAGCGATGTTTATTTTATATTTGAGACCATGGTGATCACTGTGCGATCTGCTGCTTTGAATTGTCGTGAAGATGGATTAGTTTGCATTTTCAAAATAGTTTTCGTACATTACCTGATGGTGGAGGGTCAGTTCCACCACAAGCTGTATGCAGTGTGCTCTGTACACGCTGTCTGGCGGGAAAGGACCTGGGGGTGTTGGTCCACAGCCGGCTGAACATGAGCCAGCGTGTGCCCAGATGGCCAAGAAGGCCACCAGCATCCTGGCCTGTGTCAGGAATAGCATGGCCAGCAGGACTGGGGCAGTGATTGTCCCCCTGGACTGGGCACTGGTGAGGCACCACCTCGAATCATGTGTTCAGTTTTGGCCCCCTCACTCCAAGAAAGTCATTGAGGTGCTGGAGCGTGTCCAGAGAAGGGCAACGGAGCTGGTGAGGGGTCTGGAGAACAAGTCTTGTGAGAAGCAGCTGAGGGACATGGGATTGTTCAACCTGGAGAAGAGGAGGCTGAGGGGAGACCTTCTCGCTCCCTACAACTGCCTGAGAGGAGGGGGTAGAGAGGTGGGGGTCGGTCTCTTCTCCCAGGTAGCAAACGATGGGACAAGAGGAAACAGCCTCAAGTTGCACCAGGGGAGGTTTAGATGGATATTAGGAAAAACTTCTTCATCGAAAGGGTTATCAAACATTGGAACAAGCTGCCCAGGGAAGTGGTGGAATCATCTTAACCAGCCGGGCAGCCGCGGTGCTGAGGGACATGTGTTAGTGGTGGGTTTGGCAGTGTTGGGTTGATGGTGGGACTCAATGATCTTAAAGGTCCCTCCCAACCTGGGTGTTCCTATGATTCCGTGCCGTGCAGTGTGAAGCAGCCGTGGTGCCAGGTAAGTCACGGGTATAGAGTGGTGAAAACTGAAAAGAGGTGACGCTATTCAACGGTCATTTTTAATGGACTCTGATTTGAACTGAAGGGATTAGTTTGGGGGGATTTGTTTGTTTTTTAAGAAGAAAGAATTGATTGAGCCTAAACAAGGAACAATCTAAACTCAGTCATCGGTTTGACCTTAAGAACACCACTTTTGTTTAGGACAGTCCTTGGTCTAGGCCACCAGTAGCCTTTATGAACTGACTGTATTTTTAGAATTTAAGAGAAATTTTGGATTTACCTGTTCTCATTGGTGAAAATTGATGCTGTTTTTATACCTTAATTCATGTTTTCTGGAAAACCAATAGGAGAACTTAAGTAAGTACATATATCGAGTATACTAAGTATTAGATACGCATTTTTGATTATATACAAATTGTTCTGTTTAAAGTAACAACACTTGGCACAGTTTTGCAAATGCTTCATTTCGAATATAGTTCATATGGCACCAAAAATGGTGCCTTGTAAATAATTCCATAAGCAAGAGTGAAAAGGATGAAGTATACTTTTTGGGCCTGGACAGGGAGAAACTGATGACTTTTAATGGTATCTCTCACTCTTAGTGCATTTCACTGCTAACAAAAAAGTGCAGATTCTGCTTATGTGTCTGAAGTCATAATGCAAATTAAAGTAAAAATTCTAGTTTTTTAACATAAGTTAGACTAGTCCAAAATTAATGTAATTCCACATCCAAACTGTAGTAATCTGTCTCTGCTTTAGCAACCTTTTAGCCTGTATTAAAATTCCTAAATGCTAAAAACTATTGACCAACATTATCACTCTTTGAATAACAGGTTTATGGGGACAAAGATGCTGATGGATTCTATCGTGGAGAAACCTGTACAAGAATTGGCCTTATCCCATGTAATATGGTCTCTGAGATCCAAGCAGATGATGAAGAGATGATGGATCAGCTCCTAAAACAAGGCTTTCTTCCTTTGAACACACCAGTTGAGAAAATCGGTAAGGAAAAATACATACACTTCAATTCTCCTGACTTTTGGGTGCTATTAACTTGGCTGGATCTGCTTTGCCTTTTGTTTTTACTATATGCAGATGCATCTAAATTTTACAGCAATGTACTACACCATGGGATACATTCTGTGTCAGTATCTGATGAGTTTATTCAACTATTTAATCTTGGTCACATCTTTTGCTGCGAATAAGGACTCGTATCTTCACCACTCCACTCGTTACTTTCTTTTCTTATTTAAAATAAAAATGGGGTTTGTCACCTGAAAGATTTCTAGACACAGAACATGATCCCTGTGCTTTGGAGTGTGCTGTGCTGAGGTGCTTTGTGATACGCTCACTGCTGCAAAGCCTAAAAAGAATCACTTATTTGTTGTTATTTTTATTCTTCTACATTTTCCTACTTTACCAATGATTTAAAGGGATGGTGGCAAAGGGTTATGTGTAATCTCATTTGGGATAGCACTACATATTGTGAGATTCTATGACTATTGCAGTAACAAACCCTTTAAAAAGCGGAGTTTGGCCAAACAATTCTGTGTTACAAACCACTTGTGTTACATCATTGGTTCAATGTTGTACACAGATACACAATGCAAGTATCTTAACTCGGATTTAGTTCTAAAAATAAGTTTCGTACGACTATCTCAATATGTTTTAAAACTTGCAACAGGGTTCAGAGAGTACAAAGGGCTGGAATTGGTTCAGTCCTGTTTAAAAGTGAACTGTAAAAGTGGTTGCTAAAAAAAAAAAAACAAAGAACTCTTCCACAATTGTTTTCTTAGACTGAATAAAAACCACATCGTTTCCAAAATTGTATTAGTAAATGTGAGACCAATTTTTTTTCCTTTTTTTTTTTCCTTAAGATATTGAGATATTTTTAAATTCTCCATTGTTCGTGAAAGGGAAGGGTGATTTCATTCTGAAGTGCTTAATTGAGTTCTTCATTCCAATCTGTGTGTATTTATACACTGACGCCACAGAGATAGGAGGAATACTCCCACCCACACGCACCTGAAAAGCCCAGTGCCCGTCTGCTCCTGTAGGCACAGCGCACACACCGACACGGGCGCTCGTAGGGGAAAAGCTTGGGATCGGCACGGAGCGGGACCTGCCGAGGTGCCCGCCGGGGTGGGCTGTGCCAAGTCCTGGCGCTGGCACGGCTCTGCGTCACCTGAGCTTGAGGAGAAGGAGCTCCCTCGCCCGCCTCGGGTGCAGCTGGGAACACAACCGGGGCCTGACGGCATCGGGCAGCGTCTCAACAGCATTTGTGCTTCTGGCACCGGGGTGACGTGCGGGTACAGAAAACATCTCCCCAGACAGCTCCGACTGAACCTCCCCGCTGCAAGTCCCGCTCAGCCCTCGAGTTCTTACCAGAGTCAGCCAGGTGTTGGTACAGACGCTTGTGAAAACAAAGCGCTAGTCTGCACAGCTCCCCATAGTTTGATTATTGACCCGTCTGAGGGTCATCTTTTGCGAATATAACTGGATTTTTTGTTGTTGTTGTGCCTAACTGGCAGCGCGTCTCGAGCTAGCTGAGAAAGCAGAAAGTCTCTGTATCTTGGGAAGAGGGAGAGGCGATTTGTGAGAGAAGTGTTGCCCTGCCTGACGTTTTTAAGCAATTCTTTTTGTTCTGGGATGTTTCTGAGCGAGCTGTTAGCAACCTACCCCCAGCAGTTCACCTTTAAATATTTTAGCGCTTTAAAAGCATCATATATTTTTAATATGGATTTCAATCGTTAGCCATTTAAAAAAAAAAAAAAACCAACAAAAACCAACAAATGCTCTTACTAATGGATTTGGAAAGAATAGTTAGTTTGGCTTAATTTTAAACTAAATACAAATTCTGAACAGCAGAGATCCACGTGCTCAGGCCCTCGCTGTCACAGAGGCTGCCCACGTGGATTTTTAGCAGAAGCAGCCTCTAATTGCCGGTCTGTCTCATATCGTTGCTCATATTTTTAATGTCATATCAGACACTTTACATGCTGTGTTCATATGACTATATTTTTCTTAATCCTTTGCCCACATTAAATCTGTAAAAACAGAACTATGAACAGCTTCATATCTTTTCTTCTTTTATTTGTATGCATTCCTTTCCTGAAGTCAACTGTGACCGTTTCAAAGAGAGCACACGCTCTGTACACCGCAGATCCAGAAAGTCTAAAAGAGGTCTGTGCTAAGAACCAATAACTTGATTCAAGCTGTAAATTAGCTGAAATGATTTGAGCTGTCTAGATTTAATTTTTTTTATGCCTTTGAACTTTCGGAAACCAGAAGTTGGAAAATACTGTCACATAGCAGTTACCTGCAGGGTCCTTTTTGGATTCTTGTCTTGGTGGTTGAGGGGCCCCTGACCCGGAGCAGCGGGCAGTGCCGTGTCCCAGAGCAGCACTTCCACGTGGGAAGCGTGGCTCTGGGGCTGTCACGTAGGTACGGGTTGAGCCAGACTTTGGGGTTGATCCAGGGGGTCGGGTCCCACGTCTGTTACAGCCCGTGCCTTCATTCTGGCGTTCTCCCCGTGCTCCCTGGAAATCCCTCCCGTTGGTAGCTGGGAAAATTCCTCCAAACCACCCGTTGCCAAAGACGGTGATCCCTCTGAGTGAACGCTCCGGGGGCAGCCGGGGGCGAGCGCACGCTACGCTCGGCACTGGCTCCATGTGGTCCAGCCTTCGCCCGTCCCCTCCTGCCGCGACGGCCGGAGGCGCCTCCTGGCCCCGGTTTCCTCTGTCCCGCTGCCGGACGCCCCTCAGAGCCGCCCCAGTGCCTGTCCGCGAGAAGCACTAACGAGCATGTTTCTCCTGCTGCAGCGAGCATCCGCAAGAATCTTGCTAACACCATTCAGATTTAAGAGGAAGCCCATTTGGGACTTCCCTGCAAATGTTTAATATCAAGCAATAAACGTTTCACGTGGTTCTTGGAAACTACGAATTGAACTCCTTGCCTTCTGCTCCCCCGCAAAGGAAATCTGTAAAATTAAACAGTACTTGGGAATCTGGGTTTTGTAGCCAAGAGTCTTGGAAATATTGCAGAGCACTTGCCTAACAGGCAGCCTCTTCGGTCTCGGGCCAGCCGAGAGCGATGGTTTCTCCTTCCAGTTGAAGAATAACCCCAGGCACAAAATTCCTTGTCATTGTGGGGGGAGGAGGGTTGGGGGATGGGGCAGGGAGTAGACAGTAAATGTGTAAGTTTAAATAAAGTGAAACAAACATGAATTTTCAATGTTTGGCTTTTGGTATACCCTGGTAACCTCTGATTCTTACAACCAAGAATGGCTGAAAATTTTCGAGCACTAGTTTTGCAGATCAATACCATTCAGAGGATTCAGTGGCTTAGAATAAAGAGGGCAAGCCAACTGCTAAAAAATTATTTATGAACCATCCATGCTGCTTTGTACCTTTATCTGTGCTAATAGGTTTGGCAATCTGTGACTTTTTATCACTGCGCTAGAGAAATCCCAACATTGTTACTGCACTCTTGTGAAAGTGACGTGGGGGAAAATTGCACCTTGTTTTTTCTTTTCAAAATAACTTTGATAGCTTTCCTTCCCTTCCTCTCCTTGTGATTGGAACAGAAAGGAACAGACGGAGTGGCAGGCAGCACTCGGTGTCTACGAGAAGGATGGTGGCGCTGTATGATTATGACCCAAGAGAAAGTTCTCCTAACGTTGACATAGAGGTATTGCCATAACTGCTTACTGGGGTGACCCCCGGCCGAGCCAGGCCGTTGGTGGGACTGATGAGCACGAGCAGATATCCCCAGTGCATGCGCAAAACCAAATAATAGTTCAGAATCACAAACATTGGTCAAGTGGGTTTGGGCAGATGTCTGTGACAGGCTTATGAGTTCTGTACAAGGAGATTTATGGTTCTTGTTCAAAGAAAAACAAGGAATGGCAGTTGTAGGATTTCTTTACTATAGCGCAATACACTATAGGGGCTGTTATGGATATGTGGGTGTGCAA
Organism: Chionis minor; assembly: GCA_013398295.1. Lineage (NCBI taxonomy): Eukaryota > Metazoa > Chordata > Aves > Charadriiformes > Chionidae > Chionis > Chionis minor. The sequence continues at coordinate 1,588,476 of VZSF01003599.1, read as the reverse complement.
TATATGTGTCTATGTAGGTATACAGCAAAAGTCAGTCTTAAAAAAAATGTGGAGTTGTAAATGGTAGGGAATTATTATTTTCCAATTGTTTTCAAATTTCCTGTGTATGTTTCCACACAAGAACGTGATTATTTTTGAGGCGTGCGAGCTTATGCCCACAAGCTGGTAGTGCCGCATGCTTTCACGTAAGGACGGCGTAAACAGCTGAGTATTAGCCAGATTTATCTCCATTTCCAAAGCAGGTGGCGGTTAGCTCGGGCTTCTTTATGGGTTTATCTTCCCTTTGCCCCCATGCAGTCCCCGCCACTCCGTATTTGTCACCAGGGACAAGGTGACACTTGTCCTTGATGTCAAGGGCAAGTCCCTCAGTCAATATTTGGTGCAATTTCCATTTATAATAATTGCATTGGGGTAAAAATGTCAGGATCTACTCAAAGCTTGAAAAAAATACTGCAAGCTTCCTCAGTTATCCTTTAAAATGTTTCAAGTGGTGACTTGTAGAAGAATTTGGATTTTTTTTTTAAAGAAAGTGAATTTTGAAATAGGAGGGACTTGATGCTTTAACTCAGCCAGGGTTGTCTTGTAGTTGTCGCTGAACCAAATCTGGTGTCTCAAAGTTGTTTGGGCAACAAATCAAATAAATTGTACTGATATATTGCAAAAATTTTAGTTGTTCTCTCTCTTTCCCATGCCCACAGGAAATTACAAATAAGTTTTAAGTTCAGTTTGGTTTCACCAATTGTGTCTTAACATGCAGGAGAGGGAGAAATATTAAGGGCTTTGCTATTGCTAAAGAAAACGTTGCCCTTTGCCTAACAAGCCCCACACTGTCACCCGTTCCTTTCTCCGCAGGCTGAGCTGACGTTCTGCACCGGGGACATTATCACCGTCTTTGGTGAAATCGATGAAGATGGATTTTACTATGTAAGTTGCCTTCCCTTTGGGCACCACAAACCACAGAGCCGTCAGCACTGGTGTAAATCACCGCTGCCAGCCTGGAGGGTTCCCGGTCACAATTCCAGCTGGCTGGGTTGTGGCAATAGCTGCGATCCTAATGTAACAAAAACATGGACCCGCAGCCGGCCCGGAGGCACTGTCAGAGTGGGGTCAGTGTCACCACGCTCGTTCTGTCACACCCAGCCCCATCCGAGCAGGGACACGGCCCCAGCTCCGCACCCACGGCTGCCCCGGCACCCGAGCAGCTCCCTGGGCGGGCAGGAGCCTGGCACCACAGCAGCTCCCTTCAGTCTCGCCTCTTCAGCACGTTTTCCTTAGGAGTGGTGTTGAGGCAGCTCAGAGCTGCCGCTGTTGGTATATAAGTAATATTTGCCTCATCTAATTGGCTGGAAAATGTGTATCTTGATCACACGTAGGTACATCTCTGCGAAGGCCTGAATGACTTCTGCTGGGTAAGGCGTTTCACAGGGGAGAAAAACCTAAGCAGAGCCTGTCACTACAATAAAGGGTTATTTGATTAATAGTTCAGTACCCTTTTAAGCAGTAGTTAATTGGTGGTGCTACTGTCATTCCTTTGAGGAGGAGTTGGATTGTGGGAGACAGGATCCAGCATTGCTTGTCCAGCTGAACTGTGTCCCAGCTGATGGCAGCTGCCCCTCCAGCTCGCGCTCATTTTCCATTCCCCCCTGCCCTGGCCGTAGCCGCCTCTTCCACTGATCCCTGCGGAGACCCACAGGGAAGAGTTACTGCCCTCGGAAGAGCCTGTAGGTTGTGCAGCCCAGCACTGCATGGAGCCGTGGCACGGCCATCCCAAGGACCCGTAGGTGTGGCACCACCACCCCAAGGATCCGTAGCTATTGCAGTACCATCCCTAAGGACCCATAGCCGTGGCACCACCATCCCAAGGATCCGTAGCTATGGCAGTGCCACCCCAAGGATCCGTAGCTATGGCAGTGCCATCCCAAGGATTTGCAGCCATGGCATGGCCATCCCAAGGATCCGTAGCCGTGGCATGGCCATCCCAAGGAACTGAGGTCCCGCGTCTCCCTGGGGCAGAGGTAAAGGACAGCGGGGCTGAGCTGCTCTGCCTTACAAAAGCGGACGAGCTCGTAAGCTCCCAAGCGACTGCAGATGGTATTTCCCCTTCCTCGCTGCCTTTGGAAAGTGTTTCCCTGCCTTCTCAGGAACTGACACTGCGTTAATTAAAACATTCCCTGACATTTCCATCATGTTGCAGGGCGAACTTAACGGACAAAAGGGGCTGGTTCCTTCCAACTTTCTCGAAGAAGTGCCTGACGATGTTGAAGTCTATCTCTCCGATGCACCCTCGCGCTACGTGCACGATACACCGATGCGTACAAAAGCAAAAAGGGTAAGCAACCGACTAAGAAAATCTTAATTTTTTATTTTCCATTCCATTCTGTCTCATTTATAATTTAGACATTACTTTTAACATTTTAAATCATTTGCTCATTTGAAATTAACTTTCAAATACATAAAATAAAGCACAGAAAAATGACTTTATGTAGCCTTCCACTCGCTTGTTACATTTGTAAATGAAGAAACCAAATTTACCACTAGATTGCAGTCGTTACCTTCAATGCTAATTGGAGTTTAAACAGCTTTTCCCTGGTGAAAGTAGTTACTTCCTAACGCTTCTAAGCTGCTCTTGCTACGTGCAATATCTAGATGAAAGCGAAAGACTGGCGCAAGCGTTCCATTAGATACGAGTTGTGAATGCAGCTGCTTGACAGCGTTCATCTTTTAATGACTTCCTGTTCCCACTGGCGTTAGTTAATTGCCCAGAGACGTCTCTTTTATGAAAGACTAATCATGTTTAGAGTATCTCATTTTTGGTTTTGTTTCATCACTGCAATACTTTTATATATTATATATTTTATATATATTTTTATTTCTTTGCTCATCTGCTTGGAAACAGAAGAAGAGTGTTCATTTCACACCTTAATAAGGCAATGTAGCCTTCACGTAAGTGAGCAACTGAAGATACCAATAGAGATTTCAGTTAAAGCTACCTGGCTATCTAATGCAAGTCTTGAAACTTAATTGTGGGGGAAAAAAAAAAAAAAAAGAAATATGTCTCCAAAAGCCTTGGCCACAGAAGAATAGGCTTTATGCTTTTACTTTATCTAGCCAAGTCAATTTAGGGTTTTTTTAGGAGACAAATCCTTTAACAAGGAATCTTTAGAAATAAGTCGATTAGACCTCACTTTACGAAGGTCAACGTTTGGAACATATTTCTTCCTGAGCTAACTGTTGATGTTTACATACAAAGGAGAGTTTGATGTCTAACTGCCCTACAAACAAAAGCTGCATATTGCATTGTTAGCCAACCTGGGATGTAAAAATTCCAAGCTCCTACAGCAAGAGAAAAGCACAACTACCCCAACCCTGAAAGAACACCCAAACGAAACGTAAGCCGATACGTACAGTAGTTTACAAGGGTATAGTTGGTTTTGAAACTCATTACACTCAAAGATAGCTACTTAAATTGCCTGCCTTAAAATGTGTTTTCCATAATCGATTATACCCAGTTTGCCTAAGACCAACTACTCAACAATTCTGAAAAAAATCCCATCATGCGGTACAATTTACTTGGCTTTTCCTAGAAAGTGCTTATTTGAAATATTAGCAACTGTTTGGTTTACCAATGCAATAAAAGTCTCAGTATGAAACATGCAGCTCACGGAATGAATGCATTAGACTAAATATATGGTATCTTCAGGTGTACGTTGGGGTGCTTTACCAAGTTGGTTTGTTTTTTTTTTTTTTTTTCATTAGAACTAGACCTTGATTTAAAAATCAAAGTAGGCTTGAAGCCCCTTTGCTTAACTCACTGTTGCACAAACCAGTAAATTGCTAATGTTTTAACTTGAACTACAAGAAACTAGGGGTCCTTAAGGCATGGATTCTACTATGAAAATATCATCTTAATTGATAGTATCACCTTCTGTCAGCCAGGCACTGTAGTTAGGATAGGCCGAGTATAAGTAGTTTTAGCATTTTCATTCAAGTGCTTTTGATGATGAAAAAATAGCTGTTTAAGATATTTAGGAATGCTGTCATCTAACTATCGTACGAGTATTCACCTTCATTCAGCAACCTCATAGCTGCAGCACACGCATCAAGCAGTCAGGGTCTTTAAGCTTTCTTTGATTGCGATTGAGGTTCATTTTAGCTTTTTTCTTTTTCTTTATTTTTTTTCTTTTAAGCCAGTGTGCCATCTTCTCAAATATGTACATAAAGTTTGCTAGCCAATTTTAAAGAAAAGGCATTTTAAAGGACATTTAAAAAAAAAAAGTGATCATGTAGCATTTTAAGTAATTTCTTCTGAAAACAGTTTGGCTTCTATAGATTGCTAATCTGTAGTAATTAACACATTTATTTTTCTTAAATCTATAGCTAAAAGTATCCCTCTCAATTTTTGTACTATCAGAGTACTGAAATGCAAAATCAAACCCTGTTTTGTGGCTTTTGTGGCCAGAACTATGGCAAAAACAAGTGTATCCAACTCTTTCTTTTAAAAAGTCCAACCAAAACAGGGCTCTAGTGGAGTGCTTTCTGTTGTCTGTACGTTTTCTCAATATTTATGCATTTTCCGTAAGCCCATACAGTGTTTTAAGCCACAAAGAATAAAGGAACCAGCCCTTTTGTTTAAGTGGGTAATGGGACAAGTGATGTTACCAACTTTCTTGATGATAATAGCTTTTAAGCTTTCAAACATTCAATAAATTATAACAATGTACCTAATAGGTTCCTCCTGAGAATACAGGTACATCCCGGAGAGCACCATCCCCCACAGTTCATCTCCATTCTGGGTCACCTACGTCACCTATGGGTTCTGGTAGTCCCGGGAGAGGCAGGGATATGTCCTCGAAAAAGAAAAAGGGGCTGCTTTCCAAAGGCAAGAAACTGCTGAAAAAGCTTGGTGCAGTGAAATGATTCATGTACTCCTGGACAACTTGTAAAGCTTCCAGTCTGTGTATTTTTTTTTATTTTTTTTTAAACGTCAAAACTAGGGCTTTCATGACTATGCAGTACAACGTTACCAAACCTTTGCATTTTTAACTCTGACATCAATAGAATCATGTGAATTGCTTAATCAAAACAGCAAGAAAAAAGGAAGTGGATTTGTTGTTGCAAGTATTTTTTTTCTTTCAAAAAAATAAAAATAAAAAAAAGTGGGATTAAGACCAGAAGAACATGGTTTTATTTGAAGTCAACTCACCACCTGCAACTCCATTGGAGAAATCTCAGCCTTTAGTCTCCTCTAACCATGAGTGGGGGGGAAGAAAACTCTCTTCATTGATTCCTGGTTCAGAGAGATCACCCCACTGTATCTAATCTTTATCACAAACAAAAATGGTCTTGAAACTCCTAGTTTAATCAGCCTTGATGTTTTGCCTTACTAATGCACAATGATTTGTACTGTCTAATAAATATACAGCGTATACTTTGTATGTACTGCGTATTCAACTGTCTTCATCTTCCCTAAAACATGGTAATTCAAGATCAAGTACTATGTTACTGACTCCATTCAATGTCTGATGTAACTCCTGGGAGTTTGAAAGTGCTGTGCAAAATGCTTTTCTTTTGGGTTTTTGCTTTTTTCTTTTTCTTTTTCCCCCAAACCCCCCGCCTTGTATCAGTTTCTTTTGTCAACATCTTCGCTAAACTGAAATCAGAAACAGTGTAAGTTATTCAGAGGCCTGCCCAGTTTCAACCACGCAGCCTCCAGTTTTGGAGTTCCTGATTCACTGTTCTAAATTACTGGGGCGGGGGGGGGAAACCACAACAAAAACCCTTTACTCCCCAACTCCTCCTGTGGAGGTACAGTCCTAAGCTAAAAGGCATTTTCATAGTGATGATGTCAGATTCAAGATGAAGCGCACGTCTAAAGTTAAAAGTGAAAAAACTGTGTTACTTACCCTAAGCCGTAGCCAGTAAAAAAGCTGCAACAGCTGATAATCAAATATTAATTGCAACATTGGCATCTCAATAAAACAATCTTACACGTTGATGGCAGTCATTGGCTGTTACTATTTTGTAATTCTTGTCCATTTGTAAATTGTTTTTACTGTTTATACATACTTTTCAGACTGCCTTTCTTTTTGTAATTTATGGAAGGTTTATAAATGAATGATCAAAGCTTCCCCATTGTGTCTTCAGATAATAATGTAAATTACTGTAAAATACTGTGTGCTAGATTATACCATTTAATTAAGAAAATAACTGGCCTACATTTGTGGTAAAGTACTGTGGGTGTGTGCATGTGTACAACTGTTGTGTATTATATTTTATATAAATAAATAATTTGATATTTTGTAGAGTGCAGTATGTTCCGTGAACCTGCTGTATCAGCCTCCCCCCCCCCCTTCTCCGGGCTCAGACACAGGCGGCACCATCCCTGCCCAGGGAGCACTTCTGGGGCGGGCGGGAACGGCCCCGGCGCCGTGCCCAAAGGCTGCGCCCGCCTGGAGAAGGAACAGCCCGCAGGGGCCATTCCCCACCTGTCCCCACCTGCGCTCGCTCCTCCTCCGTTAACCTCCAGGAACAGAGAGCAGATCAGAACGACCACCCACGACAGGCAGAAATAAGCAATACCTAATTCGCAAGAAATACAAAATGCTAATGGTGAACAGGGAAAGCTACCACTGTATGACAGCAGGAAGACCAAAATATTTGCCAAAAAACCCCCTGTTCCTCTCCATTGCAAATTTCATGTGGAAGGAAGAGGTTGGTACAGTTTCTCTCAGCCTAGGAAAGAAAAAAACCTGAACTAAATGCAAGTTCTAGATCTCCCTCACTTTCCAGAACGGGGGATAGCTGCTGAATAACGGCTTATCTAAATCCAAAACTCCAGGAGCTTTTCCGAGGTAAAGGATGGTTAGAAAGTTACTCTCACGTATGTCACACAGTTTGCCCAAAGCCCCGTCTTAAAGGATGTACGCAAAGACATCTAACAGGATCGAACAAGCATGGATTACAGCAACAGCTTTATTTAAATCTCACAAAGAAAAGGTACAAGGTTCACAACAACTCAGTTTAAAAAACCAGCACCCTTCCAAGTACTTCCATATGCAGTAGTTTGGCTCTGCAAAAATCTGAAATCAGCTTCCATCAACATAACTGCTATTTGTTTTACAAATTAAGCAACTCCTGTTGAATCGTTACCAACTAAAGCCACAAGTACAATACAAACCAAGACGTAAGTATTTCCCATTACTTGGAAGCGCACAACCAAAAGAAACCCATGAATAGTAAAGTTATCTACTTTTTTTGCACATCAGTGCACTGATATTCTTTGATGGAAATAATTTCCCTCATTTAACAAACTTGCAGTTAAACAGTGTCAACCATGAGACTTAGTTGACTCCAGTTACAAATTTGCAGTTGCCCAAAATGACGATTTACTCACCCTGTGTAGTAAATATGAAGTTACAAGAGTAAGAAAAAGCATGTTGTAAGGCACACAGCCCCCTGAACAGCGTTCCAGCTTAGACAATTTGCGGGGAGAAGACTGTAGCCTGAGATACTAAAGGTGTTCCTAACGCTGGGGTAAGATACAAAAATAAATCCTGCCTCCAACACTCATTCCTGAAACTTCGGTACACACAGAACGTCCTCCTCAGCTGTGCCAGTTTGAAAAAGCCCCACCTCGCGCCCCTCTACTCCTGGGGAGACAAAGGCGAGCACAGACACCTTCTAGTTCATCTGCAAATCACTCGCAAGGGCAGGTCTTGAAAACCTTCCCTAGTTCTGCAGCACTATGCAGTCTTAAAACAAAGCCTTGATAACCAGGAACGGCTGACAGCCCCTTTTTAAGATACAAAATAGTTTAGGAGACAAAATTGTCCCCTCATTTTAACAGCCAAGAAAAACAAGGAAGCATTTTAAAAATTAAAAGTGTAATGTGCTAATTGGCGAAGTTTGGGGTTTGGTCTGCATAACCGTGTATTTCGCATGCTAAAAATAATTCTAAGACTTCCCCAAAACATAAATAAGAACAACTGATAATCTTTTGTGAAGAATCCCGCAAACACTTTAGTAAAGAAGTATTTAAAACAATATTGTATAGTTTTTATAGCAAGCAGACACCCATTCAAAATGCAGATCTCCTGTTTCAATGCAAATGGAGTTCCACAACTGCACGTACTCATTATCCACAGATCTCTTGTGAAAAAACACACCACCACGAACCCCCACAAAACTCTACCCAATTCTACATTCCCTGGAAGGAAAGTGCACTATTCTTTTTAGCTGGTAACTCGACTTCAAAGATAGTAAAGTTTGTCTGAAAGCAACAGGCTTGGTTCTCTGTGAATACTCTGACCTACAAGGAAAGCCAGTTTATGAGCATACTGGCAAGGAGCAGGTACTCTGATAACGCCCTGCAGAGGAAAAAAAAAAAAGAAAAATGATTACTTTCAAGTCATTTGAACAAGCATGCATACTGTAACAAAGACAGTTTCAAAGGTTTGGATACATGTAAAATTTATATTCCCTGCAGTTTATGCAGATTTGTGAAAACAATGTGATATACACTGAACACATTAAAAAAAAATAATCCAAGTGCTTTATGGAGGAACAGATGCAGAAAGTTTCCCAACTCCATCCCCCTCACTCCAAAAAAGCCCCTTAGGCAGGTTTACAGGTGATGCTGGATCCTACAGAAGGTGGGACATGGGTAAGGCACGTGAAATATTTACAACTGCTAAACTGACAAACCTAAAGCCCCTGCCGGCATGAGCTGACTGGGTGCTGATCTTGGGACACCACACAAGAAGCCTCAAGGGAAATGGAGGAACACTTCCATATCCACACAGAGTTAAGTATTTCTGCAGGTAAGAAATAATCGTTTCCATTTTGCCTTTGACATAGAATTTGGGAATAATACTCAAAGCAAGTATTTTCTAGTGGGAATAAAGATTACTTTAATCTTCAGACTACAGAGGGATCACAGACATATAAAATGTCTAGTTCTCAAACCACTGCTCTAGGCCAAGGGCATACTTGCAGGCTTTTTGGATCCACAAGGGTGTTTTAAGGACACCTTTTTTTCCCTTCTTGTGAGTTGTTACTGCATAGAGATGCACAATCTTAGGATAAAATATTACCATTTCCCAGAGCAAGTACTTACCGACCAGTTATAGTACATGTGGCAGAGTTTGTAGGTTAAACGCTGTAAGTGATCTGGCTTCAGACTGCTGGTGTCATAAATGACATTGTAGTGAGTGGGTGCGACACAGCCGTTTCTCACTGCCTGACTCACAATAAAGAAATCATACCTGTAATAGAAAAACCAAAACCCCAGCAGTCTGATACAGAAAGGGCCATTTTTCTTAGAAGAATGCAAATCCCCATGAATTTTTCTCACTTAGTTTCTTCAAGCCACTTTATGGAGATAGAGTAAACCCCAAAAGTATGCCTATGCTTTGGTCACAAAATAATCAGCTTCCTCTATTTCTGAAAAGCTGGGAGATCTGAAAGAATGTAAATAATCTTATTATGTGGAAAAGGTCTTAAGACCATGAAGATCTTTCCCCCCGATGCCCCCCTGCACACGTACTTGGCGCACGCTCCTCATTCACTCCAGCACCGCGAGGTGTGTTTGGATGTTTGTCACCTGTCACGACACCCAGAACACTTTGCAGCGAGTCAGTGAAATACAGACAAGGAAAAGAAAAACCACCTGTCGGAACTGCACGCTGCCCCAGAAGACCGTGTTCTTCCCTGCGCGCTCCAGTGTCCCTCGACCGCAGTCAAACCTTTCATGGTGCACTCACTAAGCTTTGCATTTCCCACATTTCACAGAGCGCCACTTGCAAAAGCGTTCCACGCTAACAGCAAGTCAGTGAAATCTGGGTACGTTTTACATAATTGTACAATTCTGAGTCTTCTTCCACCGACTTCCCAACCACCAAAGAACGGTTCCAACACTTGCCCATAAAATGCACCCTCACAAAGCAACAACATTTACGCGCAATGTCCAAACTACAACCAGACAGAATTTCATTTCAGTTAAGGACAGTTGGGCAATCCTAGCCAGTCACTCATTCAGTACTGAACCTTTAAAAATCAAAAAAAGAAACACCAGGAAGGGAATCACACACACGTACTTAAAACATGTAATACTGTGAGGGCTACAAATGCTACATATTGGAAGCCATGAAATAGTGCATAATGAACTCCTAAAAATTAAGGTTCTCCATTTCTTTCATCTAGACATTACTAAGATGTCTTTTCAAAAGGACAGAAGCGTGGACAGCATTCTTCTACTTGATCCCACAATCAATTTAGTATCACATATTTCCTTTATTATCAGGCTGCCAGCAAACAAAAGTTTTATTTCTATACTAACTTACCATTCTGGTCTGGTAACCGCCACATCAACAACAGTGCCTGGGGGCGGGTTTTTAAGGGCTCCACCACTCTGTGCAAAGAATCTGGTATTCACTCGTTTCTTCACAACTACCACAGTAAGTCTTGGACTAAAGTAAATGAAAATAAAAGACAGCAAAACTATTGTGAAAAACTGCGCTGAAAGTATTTCAGGAGCAGATTCTCTAGAGCTTCGTTAATTTCACATGTAATTCTTCACTGATTCATGGATTTAGATTAAATAGGACATTGTTCGTCAATTCACATTTTTTGTTTCTCGTGCAACTTTGGTACTATTTCTTACCAATCCAGCTATATATAAATATATAATTTAAATTCATAGGGAGACCAAAAACAGACCAAAAAGGGATCTTCTAAAGACAGATCTGACTTTTCTACTATCTCTCTACCTCATCTTTTCATATAGAAAACACTGTGTTTTAACGTATTTTTGGTGAAGAGCAAGCCATTAACAGAAGCTCAAGAGAGGCAGTCAGCACTTCAACTCCTATTACGTGTGACTTGTTTTGTGCTCCACTTGCCTGCAGCATAAAGAAACATTTTCATTTTTCAGAGCAGATTAAGAAAACAAGTCACTGCTGTTGATAAGCTTTAAAGCAGAACGCTGAAAACTGCAGAACGTAAGTGACCAGGCGACAGATAAGTCCTTTCAGAAGCGGAAAGAAAAAAATGGACCTACCAGACATACGATAGTGATCAGGCTATGAACACTGGAAAAAAGTATTTATTACCTGTGCATCAGGAATGCCTAAAAAAAGTATGTATATACATGTGTATTCAGTGTGGTGCACATACAAAAAACTTTTTCTATTCTATTACAAGTTAGATATCTCAAATCCTGTAAACAATCATCAGAAAAGCAGTCATTTGAGCTAAAGTAAACATAAGTAAGGATGAAGAGACAACACAACCTTCAGCTGTAACCACTTTTTGTATCGCGGGGTGTATTTCTTTTGCAGGGGGGGTTGATGGAAACAGACTTACTTATAGTCTTTACCAACACTCTTCAAGCAATCCAGAAATTGAGGCACTTCATAATTAACCAAAGTATGCAGTTGTCCATCTCCTACACCATCACGATACACAATAATACGAGAGGGCAAATACTTATTCCACTTGAACCAGTCTCTTAGAGCAGCTTTAAAAAAAGAGATAAAAAGAGTCAAAGCTGTTAGCTATAATGACAACTCACTCCAAAACAAAAATGGGATTTTTATTACTGGAAAAAACAGCAGTAAGTTTTGAAACCTAAGGTCCTCGATCTTTCAGAAACCTGAAATAGGTATGCATCATGATATACAAATTTTACTTGCGAAAAGAATTCTGGTTTACCTGTGTACTGACACGAACCTAAGGAGATTATCTGCTCCGCTGGCCTCTTCCAGCAAAGAGCTGTCACCCTTTAAATCCGTCTCCTTTAAATCCCTCTTTGAAATGCATTGATACATAGTATTTAATTATTGTTAAGAAATATGGGAATCAATGAAAGCATGTACATGAAATGCTATTATTCTTCAGCAATATTTACAGCTGTATTATTAATCTGTTTTTAGCTGAGTGCGAGTTGGTCATGCCTCTCCTCAAGGCAGCTGAGGAGGTATGTTTTGAGGAAGCTGAATTGTCATTCCTTAGCTCTGACCCGACAACAGCAGAAAGCCTTCCCTTACTTTGCAAGCAGACCTTGAGCCCATCCACAATCTCTTGCCCTTGACCTTGAACAACACAGCGGGAGAACCACCTGTGAAGAAAGAAATAAAAAATTACCTTCAAAGTACTTCCTGGCTTTACTTTAATGAAGTGATTATTAAAACGGCTACAATCACTTAGTCTTTATGGCTGTTGTGGGAGGAGGCAGGCAAGCACAAGTTCGTGCAGTATGAGAGTACTTCCCTCCCAAAGCCCCTGTGGTAGACAATTACCTCAGCACCACGTGCGATTCCTCACCATCAAAAAACTGACCTCACAGGTAAGCCTCTCGCCCTCCTGCCCTCTGCTCATCCCAGCCCTTGCCCCAGCGTTTGTCCCCTCTTCCAAGCACTGAGGAAGAAGGATAAGGCTATTCCTTAAGGGATGCAATGGAAAAAAACAATTCACAATATATAGCTCTTCTTAACAATGTACAGTAAATCATTTTGGACACTTTCATGATGGCCCACCACATTCAAGCTACTTTTCAGTTAAAGGAAAGATAAAGATTTTTTTTTTTCCTTTGGCATTCAAATCTTACCGTGTCATTGTTTGATTCAGGTTAGCTACAAATCCTGCAATTGAGTGCTTTCCAGACAAAGTGTCATGGTAACAATCAATTCCCACAACCATTACCTGTTTCAGCTTAAAAGGAATCAATACAGAACAGGCATTAGTATGTGAAGACATGCCAGAACACCCATCACCTGCATCCCACAGCATAACGAGATCCTGACACAAGCCGTATGGTTTCAGCACACTTAAGTAAACCACAGGCACTGAATTCTTAAATGTCCCCTTACATTATATCTAACGCCACGCCTCTCCTAACAGACACAAAACAAACTGCACAAAGAATACTCCATTTTCTTTTTTCAGGAAAAAGGCTTGCTTTTTACATGAGGCTCAGTAAAGAAACAGTTACCATTAAAAAAAAATAAATTACTTACTGGGATCTCAACACTCCAGAGCTCTCCACCCATTTTACAGTTCATTTGTAAGGCAATTTTTGTTGCTACGGACATAGCAGTCTGAGGCTTGCTTAAAGTACGAGCAAGCACACATTGACTTGGAATGGGATAATCTGTACACAGGTATTTCTTGATGGCATCATATTTATCCTTTCGGGAACTAGACAAAACACAAACCACCTTTAAAGAAAAAAAAAGAGTATTTTAAGAAGCTGCATTCTCAGACTACAGATAACAGCTGTACTTCTTTAGGAAATGTTTCTTACGCTCAATAGAAATATTCAAGTGTTCACAGTAAAAGAAGAACCTGGGAAGTTTCAATGTCTATACTCCAATGCCAAGTTCAAAGGCCCTTTTCCAGAAGGATATCCATAGTTAGTCTGAGGCTTGAACAGGAATACGAGTACTCCTGTTCTCACACACAGAGTATGGTAGTACATAGTAGACACTCAGGGGCATGTAGTAGATACTCAGGGGCCAAGAGTTTTATTTTTGAGAACGAATCCCACTAGTCTTAAAATACCAATCACAGAGATTAACCTGATTTGAAATTAGGGATTCAAATACTTACTATGTTTGTGTCAGAGGTAATACTTTGCTGTAAAACCCTTAAATAAGCTTCTGTTCTGTCTTCTACTTCAATCCTGAAAAGGAAGAGAAAAAAACATTTACGAGAAAAAAAAAAACAGATATTGAAACCAGCAAAAATGTAAATGCTCATTATTCATCAGTCCTGTATGAAGTGCCACATTTATAGCTGTTAATAAATGTACAATATTCACACATTTTGAAGATTAAGAGGAATTGTCCCAACTTAGTGTTCGAAGAGCAATGAAATTCAAAACCAAAAGCAAGCACAGGTACTTAAAGGAAGACATTTGCAATGAGGACAAATCAGAATACATCCAAAGTCAGCCAGGTTTTGCTCAACGTATGTCTAATACTGCTTGGTTTTGGCACAAATGAAAGTCAGCCACCAGAGAAAACAATTTGCATAATGAAAGCAATTTTGTTTTATTAAAAAACTCACAGAAGTCCGTAGTGTGACATACTGTCCTATCTTCTAACAGCCTAAGCACGCTAACAGATATACCTTAATAAGCATAAAATGATTTTTCTATCAGCCTCCTAAAGACACTTACATGATTGCCTTGTTCATTTTGATTCCCATAGATGGTGTGACTTTAAATAGATTTTGAAGTAATGTATTAGCAACATCATAGTTGCGCCGCGTGTATATTAATAACCAGTTGTCCAGAGGCTTTGCGCAGATTAAGGGAGCTCCCCTAGTTTCCTTTGACCAGTCAGCCAACTGAGGATTGTAATCAACCTGTAAATAAGAAATGGGAGAGAAAGAAAGTCAACACCCTCCCCAACGAGCTGTATCACAACTACTTCCTGATCCACTTCAGAAACAGCCTGTAACACTTCTGCCTAGAACAAGTAACTTGATTTAACCCAGGTAAGCTGTTACTATTTGCTGCACAGGGTTTGTGCTACAAAGACATAGCTGGTTTATGTATTGACTTATTTTTCTCACATTTTTAATAACGAAACCGCTTGAGAAAAAGCAAAGCATTATAAAGAAGATACGAGATCTTTTCAGCAGCAATAATAAAAGCTTTACCAAATGCACAGATACACACATCAAGATACTGTAAAATACCCTTTTCCATCCAGCATCCATTCCAAACAAAAAGACCTCTACTACACAGCAAATATGTACTGTTCTAGGGCAATCCATGACATAACTGAAATCTACGTTATTCACACTCAACAGTCACCCGACCTTTGAGTGAAATGATACTGTCCGTGCTCTGTCTAGTGAATGGAAGTAACTGGTGGCTTATATACCAACAGGTAGTATTGCCTTCCTTAAGAACTTGCTTCAGCAGTGACAGATCCAGAAGATTTTAGAAGTTGTTTTATTTACCACACTTCCTGATTGAAGGATCTTTTCTCCTTGAATAACTCTTCCCGAAAAGGATAATAAATTAGAATCAAAGCTTAAACCCCAGTCTCGGAGTTCCTTCTGAACGTTGTCATCTCTGTTTAAAAACAAGATTTAAATTAAAACATAAATTTCTTCTTTTCTTTTTGAGACTTTTCTTTTTGAAAAATCAGTAAGATTTCCCCAAAATTTTGTTGTGAGAAAGAAGATTATCATACAAATTTTTCATGACAGAGAGTACAGAAGATATTAAGGTGGCATACTTTTGGATGTAGTCAATAAGTCTTCCAATTTCACATTTCCTTTGCTCAGGTGGCAGTCGTGTATGACTAGACAAGTCCTTCATCATATTAAAATCATTACGCATCTTCTCAGTTAATCCTGTTAACAGCAAAATCTTTTTCTGAGTAAAAGACTAAGCACAAAGAGAAGTAAATTTGCAAGTCATGCAGATTAGCTATGCGCGTAGTGCAGCCATGTAAACTGGTGTCAGTAATCATGGAGGCTTTCAGTTGCACACATTCCCATCTGCATAGAAAAAAATAAATCTGGATTTTTGCACTTGAGCGGAAACCACACAAGTCTTGCAGTTTTTTATTTACATTTCCAAAGCAAAACAAAATAGTGCTGAGATGGACAGGTACTGCTAGTACAAAGTGAGTATCTCAGAGAAAACAACCTATTTATCTATCTTAGAAAATTATCAATTCATAGTAAATTTCTCCTTTTCAACACAAGTTCTACCAGCCAAAAAATACAAGTTATCCGTGGGCCAATGCTGAACACCATATATAAAGCCTATGCAACAGCAAAACCCCATAAATCAGCCTCATTTAAATATCTAAGCTTTTATAGCTATAAAACTGTCTCAAAAAAACCCTCACAAAACTCACATTTATACAAACAAAACATTTCTCCTTAACTTGCCAAGAGGCTGCTGTCAAATATCAGTTTCAGTAGGCATGCTTTGACAAATGTTTTGATATGAAAAAATGCTACAGTACCTGTTAGGAAGCACAGCTCTGGAATTAGAACCACAGGTCCTGGTATCATGTTTCCTCTCTTTTTCTTAGACTGACTGATCAAGACAGGCTGGTTCAAGTCAGTAATTTCTTGATTATATTGCTGTATCAGAAATACATATTGTATGTTAGTTTATTCATAACAAATAGTCAGTCGTCTTCATAATAATGCTCACTTGAGAAAATGAGTATTTTTCCTAAAACAAAGACAAAACAAAAGCAACCAGCAACTTTTTTCAATTAACATGTTTAACTTGAGAGGAACTGGTTTTGGCAAAAAAGATTAAATAAAGAAGCACTATTCTGTATATTGGTGCCACCAAATTACTAACTTGTAAGAGGCAACAGAAACAACTCTTCTGCCTTGCTTGAGGCAGTATCACCCAGAGTATCTACTCAAGATTAGGATGCTTGTTCCACTTCAGTATTGGACAAAGTTCCTGCCCTATAAAGCAATTTAATTCAAGACATCACAAGAATCAAACAAGGTTCCAAGTGAAGTCTCTGAAGTTCAACCCTTCTGCAACCTTTCCTTACATCCAGCATGAGCTGATCTGTCTAGCAGTCACTAATTTTGCTCAGGGGGAAAAAAAAAAAAAAAAAAAAAAGAGACAGAACAATAAAAAAACACC
Source organism: Chionis minor (assembly GCA_013398295.1). Lineage (NCBI taxonomy): Eukaryota > Metazoa > Chordata > Aves > Charadriiformes > Chionidae > Chionis > Chionis minor. The sequence continues at coordinate 1,571,837 of VZSF01003599.1, read as the reverse complement.
AAAAAGGTGACAAAATGGCAGTCACAAAAACCATACCTTCATAGTTCAACATTTTCTTAAAGAGAACTACACCTCAGAAACCATCCAAACAATAGCATTTAGAAACAAAGAGTGAAATCACAGGCAAGAACGTAGAACAAATTTATCATTTCTAAACTCCATCCTGAACTAGAATGGAGAATATAAATTTTGCTTCTAGTTTATTAAGTCTCATCCAGTTTTACAGTTGAAACTGATGTGCAGAAAGATTTCACAGTTGCCGCAGTAGGTCTCAATGGTAGAGAAGGTTAAGCAATGCAAGACATGCGTAAAATTCATTTCAAAGAACCGAAAGTATCAAGCAGTAATTTCTCTTGAGATGACTGTCAATATTTTCTCCCTCTAGTAAATTACCAGCAAACTTGTTGAGGGTTCACTCTACCCCATCATCCAGGTGATTAATAAGAGACCTTAAACAGGATCGGACCCAGTGCTGACCACCAGGGCACACCGCAAGCTACCAGACTCCAACTACACACTGCAGCACCGATCGGCACCCTCAGGGCCTGCCATTCAGCCAGCTTCTATCCGCTCCCCTGCCTGCTCATCCAGCCCACACTGCATCAGCTTTTCTACCAGGATCTTACAGGACAGTGTCAAAACCCTTACTGAAGTCCAGGGAGACAGTATCCTTTGCTCTCCCCTCATCTACCAAGCCAGTCATTTCATCACAGAGGTTTATCATGTTGGTAAAGCGTGACATTCCCTTGGTGAAGCTATGCTGACTCCTCCTCATGACTTTCTTATCCTTCACGTGCCTGGAAATGTTTTCCAGGATTAGCTGCTCCATCACCTTCCAAGAAACCAATGTGAGGCTGACTGGTCTGTCATTCCCTGTCATCTTCCTTGAACTTCTTCAAGACAAGAATGACATTTGATTTCTCCAGCCCTCAGGCACTTTTTCCCTATCACCACCATCACTCAAAGATTACTGACAGTGGCCTCACAGTGGCATGACCCAGCTGCCTCAGTTACTCAGAGGTGCAACCCACCAGGCCCACAGACTTAGGGATGCCTAACTTGCTTCAGTATTCCCTGACCTGATTCTCTTCCACCAACGGTGAGTCCCCCCTTCTCCAGACTTTTCCCTGGTCTCTGGGGCCTGGGAATCCTGAATTGCTAGTAAAGCCAGGTGAAGGAAGCATTCAGTACCTCATCTTTTTCCACATCCTCTATCACCAGGGCCCTGCCTCATTCACAGCAGTGGGGTCAAGTTTTCCCTGGTTTTCCTTTTGTCACTTACATACTTACAGAAGCCATTCCTGTTCCCTTTAACATTCCTAGCCAGATTCAATTCCAGGTGTGCTTCGGCTTTCCTAACCGCATTCCTGCATGCTGGGACATCTCTGTATTCCTCTCAGATTACCAGTCCCTGCTTTCACCTTCTGTGTGCTTCCTCTTTGGGTTTTCCCAGGAGCTCCTTGATCTTCCATGCAGGGCTCTTGGCACTTTTACCTGACCGACTACTCATTGGGATGAACTACTCATGCTGAACCATGCTGCATAGGTTACTTGCTGCTCTCAGATTATATAGTATCCATTAAAAATAAAATTCTATTAAAGAAAATTATGGATTTACAAATCCATGCATCCTAAGTAAAACTCCAGCAATGCTCCATTTCAAGTTAAAAGCCTAACACACACATACACACTGACAGTTATGTTTCCGTACCCTTTTGTAGTACTCCACGTAGCTGATCTCAGAACCATCTGCTTTTCTAAAGGTACACTGTGGATTGGCATCCCAGTCGATGTCATCAACTCTGTATGTTCTGTTATTGTACCTAAACAATTTCATCAGTCTTTTTTTTAAAGTCTTAACTCAAATGGAAAAGAAACAGAACTGCAGGATGACAAAATTAATAGCAAGATACACACAAGTTTAAAAGTTTTGCTCTTATCAGGAGCAGTAACTTCAAGTTTTCAATTGTAACAGACTATCAATTCTACTAAAAGCTAAACTGCAATAAAACCATGTGAAAACACAACTAATCCAGTAGGTACTTCCTGCTTTTGTAAATGCTGTCACCTTGATTAGTTTTCTAGCTTGACAATAACATTTTCATGCTTTCTGAGACTTCATTGTATACTTCAGGACATGGAATATCCAAAAAAATGAACATCTCCAAGATGACAAGAGTGGAAAGAGACTTACTTTGTAAGAACAATTAAACCTATCAGCTCCTTAGCACAGGTATCTCTAAATCTTTGCTCTTCAACCTGGTAATACAGACTGTACATAAAATCCAACACCGTTTCACTGCGAAGAACCTTATAGCTCACATCTGTACACAGCATAATGCTTTCCTCATACTGGAGGATAGAACTCATGAAGCCTGGCCAAACCATCAACCTGTCAAAAGAAAACATACAGAATCTTAACATGCTTTAAAGCATCTCTATTCTCACCCCTTGAGTTATTTCTGTCCACTTTCCTAGACCCCAGAGAGCAGTCAAGACACAAAGAAACCATTACCCAAATATAAACAAGCTCCTGAGGGTTACTGAAACAAAAAAGTATTTTACATGCAAGTATCTTTAGTCAACTTAAGATAAAAGATTACTTGAATGATGTAGCGATATAATTGAAGTGGAAAAAAAAAAAGGTGCCTCAAAGCCTAAGAAATCCATTTCATGCTATTAGTCTTAAATATCTTATATACAATGTGCATGGGTATTCAAGACACTTTAAAGAGAAGAAGACCAGCAGTTTATCTGGTAGAACACTGTCCGGTTTCTTCCATCAACCAGGCTATGGAGGCTAGATTAAGGCAAGGAGCCATACGATGGGGCCCCAGCCAAACTCAGGGCTCCTACAACAAGCCCAGGGCGAGCCAGAAGCATCAGTCACATCGTAGGGGATCCTGGCAGGGAGCGAGGGCAAGACATGACAGCTAGAACAGGCGAGGGCCAGAACTACCCACCCAGCAGGGTATGGCCAGATATGAATGTACATGGCAGATTACATGGCCTTCAGGATGAAGGCTGGATACTCCTGAGCTATTTTTTTTTTTAAAGAGTTAAAGTACTCAGAGATCTCTGCCTTACAGACATTTAAGGAATGTTTCTGACAGTGGAATAAAACATAATAGCAGAACACACACTGGTAATGAGATCTCACACACAGAAGAAACTCAGTTACAAGAATGAGGTCTCATGCTTTCCAGGAGTAACAGTTTTTAAATCCATCGTTTTATACAAGATAAACTACCAGAGCGGTGTCAAAATACCCTCCTTTCTCCCTGCGCACCTCCTAAACCCAAGTATCCCTTTTGCCAAACCTGTGATTAGGGATGCTGATTGGGTCACTGGGGTTGTAATAATTACGTCCAATCTGCTGCAAATTCAACATCTTCAAAAGCCTAGAAGTTGAAATACAGATGTCATTTACCATTATTATTTAGTTTATCAAACCATGCACGGTCCCATCCCTCTGCACCACCTCATTTTTTGTTCATCTGTCTAGACAAGAGAGTCACAAATGTGAACTTTTCATTAAACTCTGTTTAGAAATGCCATGGGCACTTATTAATGACAATTAATCAGTTGAGAATAAGTTGGCATACAGCCCAACCCTTCACCAACCAGTCTAACAAGTGTGTTTCAGATGAACCAGGTATTCCAGGTACCAAGATAAAGTGAAAAGACTATAGCAACAAAAGTAATTTGCCAGTTCAAGGTCCTGCACTACTATTTGCTTTACGAGGCAAATGCACAGACACAGAAGAAGGGCAGAGACAGGACTACCTGCCTAGAACAGTTAGCACTCCGGCGTCAATCTGCTCGCTAAGAGAAAAGATATAACTCATTTCACACTAAGGTGTGCCAGAAACACGCACATAACTGCACATTAAACTGTTGCCACGTGTGGTTGGCCACATAGTAACAACAGCTACACAGGCTTCACAATTTACACTTGTAATATTGATTTGTAGTCCATTCTTTGGCAAGGAAAAACCCAAGTCAGGTATTTTTAGAATGGCTTCTTATAAAGACATAACTTGGACAGCAAACCTTCTAAAAATGATGTTGTAAAACTGCAGGCATGTGGGTGAAGTAGGTGGCAACTCATTAGTCAGCGTGATTGTTATCTTCACGTCCTCTCCATTTCGAGTCCTACTAAACACTTCAGTAACCTGAGAAAGTGAAGCTGGGTTAATAAAACTAGAGGCACACGGGGCTACATCTGGACTTTGCTCCGTTAATATTGAACTGAACTTGTACATTAAGATTCTAAGTAATAATTCAACACTTAGCTGAAACAGGAATTTAATTTCCTCCTATGACTGTAAACTACAACCTCAAATACGTTGTTCATGTGGGTGACAATGACCAATGGAAAAGAATGGAGGCGATCCCCAAAGCAGCTGAACACAAGGTGAAGACTGGGAGATCACTTACCAATCGCCATTGCAGGAAAGAGACTCAACTTGAGGAAATAAAATTAATATATTGCCAATTAATATATATTTAATTATTGATTCGGGTACTGAGAAGCAAAAAGACAAACATTAACACACACAGTGAAAACATCTTCCCCCTCTCCCTTTTCCAGGCCCAACTTCACTCCAGACTCCTCTGCCTGCCCTGTTAATACACTATTATACTCAGTCCCTTCAGGGAGGCAAAGTGGCACAAGGGGCTGGGGGAAGGCAGGGGTGACCGTCACTACATGGCCATTTCCCTCTCCCACCCCTTTCTTCTCCGATTTTTCTTCTGCTCTGGCATTTTTCCCCCCCTTTTTAAATACACAGAGGTGCCATCAACTTTGCTGATGGGCTCAGCCCTGGTCCACAGTGGGTCTGTCACGAAGCCAGCTGGAAACGGCTGTGCACAGCACAGGGCAGCCCCCAACCTCTTCACACAGGGCCCACCCCAGCCCCTCCAGCTACCAAAACCTTGCCACATACACCCAATACATCCACCCTTTCAAGTATGTTGGACGTTGAAATACTGAACTTATGAAAACATCTAAGCAGAAAGAAAACTAAAGGAAAAACACCATCTGTACTATCCACTCCTGTGCAGAGAGTACTCTAGCCTGCAGAACCTGAGCAGTAGAACCAGAAGTTTACTGCCAAATTTCTCTACACAAGCAAATTAGCTTATACTAATATACTCAATTCAGCTAAATGTTGCTCATGGGTCACCAATTCTCTAACTTAACCCAGACCAGTAAGAAACAAGAAGCATCACAAAATGCAAGTCAAAATAAAAATAAAATAACATGCTCGTATCACACCTTATTCCCCAGGTTTTTGGGCAAGAATAATACTGAGCCATCAAATGCATGTGTCTTTCCAATTAGCTCTTCATGCTGAAAGAGCAAAGCTGATCGAAGACGGCGTGCTTCCATCTCAGGACGATAGGAAACATGGTACTGATACAAAGCCCACTGGGGTCGAGATATCAAACGGAAGTAATTTGCAGTTAATTTTATCATAATACCTGAAGAACCTAAAATGAGAGGCAAAGTTACAAATTTTTACCAGTTGATAGTAATTCAACAGCTTTGAGAAATTTCAGAAAACTAAGGCATTCACACAAAGCCTGGAGGTCAGCTGGGCGCTGCACCAGTTCTCGGTCAGCAAGCTACAGGAAATGCTCATGCAGGCACAGCGTTCTCATACGCACTCACCCACCTCCCAGAGCTTTTTGTAACTCCTTTGGTTGTCAGGAAACTCACGCCAAATAAGGTAAGCACTCAGGTCAGTAACCTGTCTCCCAAAGGACTAGTACCAGGTACTAGAGACGAATTTCCACAAAAACATAAAACTCCCTTTGTGGACAAACTCATCTTTCTTGACATGAATCATAAACACAACAAAAACTACCTGCCACTGACTGTCACTAGAGAGATCCACATCCCCATTCATATGTGACAAGATGGCATTTCTTTTGTTATTTCAAGATTTTTCAAATGAACAAACAAGCAAACAAACAAAAAAACCACAACAATAAAAACTAGATCCAGATCACTTAAAGTATTTCTTCCTATTTTTCCATGTCTCATTCCAATTTCTTTTAGACTTAAATACAAAAGTGTAATACAAAAAATACATTGCAGAAAACTATGGGTCATTCATTTAATTTAGTTTTCATTACCTGTTTTCTTCTCCTATCTGANATTTATATATAAGCATATATTATACTTGAAAACTGTACAAAGCTACAGAGAAAACAAAAGACCAGCAATACAGCTGCCTACTAAGTACAGCAATCCACGATCTAACATCAGCTTTGCTCTAGAAAATCCAGGTGAGACAGAAATCAACTATATTGCTTCTGGCCCAAAGTGACCTGAGCAGAAATGAGCCTTATCACTCCTGAGTCTGTGGCACGCTCGAGTTATCATTCCATTAAGGAAAAGCAGACTACAGCTGCTGTTGTATCACTGTGACATCTCACAGAGCTACTTGCAATACAAAACTATTATCAGCACAGACCCTGCGCTGTCAAACATTAAAAACAAGTGCGGTCTAGCAAGAAGGCAGGACTACCATGACAAGCTCCTTTTACTTCTTTTCATATGCACGATTTCATCTCAAGGAAAAAAGCGTATCACCTTTTATTTAAACTAAATAGTTTCTTCAGAAATTACAAATTTCAAATTTGAGACAATTACAAATGTCTCAAATTATACATTTATTAGGAGATGATTTTTACAAATTTGGCTAGGTCAATGTGTCACAAACCAGAACTTCTAGAAGCAAACCCAGAAGAGTCCTGCTTGAAGAAGCGGGCCTCAGGAACACACAAGGATCATCACATATGCCTAAACAGCTGCAGTTTGAAATGCATCAGACACGTCCTCTTCAGACCTCAGGAGCAACGTGTAACTTTTTCTAGTACGTGAAGAAGATTCTTTTTTTTTATTTGGCTCTCAAGGGGGTACTAAAAGCAGAAGGAAAACAAAGCTATTTTTCATTTCAACTTGCTTATAAGTCTATAGTCTAATCTGAACATACCAGTTTTTGATTCTTGAACATGTTCTATGGCTTGCCGAGTATTTACCCCAATGTCATGGAAATCTCTACGACGTCCACCCCTATCTGCTAAAGACAATTCCTGAAATCCTGCCGAAATCTGTAATCCTATTGGTTTGAAATTTGAGGAAGAGGAATAATTACAATCACATTTTACATACAAATAAGAATTAAAAACAACTCAATTTTGAAAGTCATGTATATAAAATTAATAGAAAACACAAAATGTTAAGTTTCAGCTTTTGATACGTAGTAAATTCATTTTAAAATAGAATTCAGGTAACACACATATTAGCTTCCCAATATTTGCAGGCAGTTAACCAGTAGGCAAACAGAACAGCTCACTAGCCAGATGAAAAAAGATGTAAACCCTCCAAATAAACAATCTCTTCTGCAAATACAAGGAGGACACATCTTGCATTTCGGCTCCAGCAGGCACCAAAATGTTCAAACACAGCGTGATGCAAACTGGGTAAGCCAGTTTAATTTTCTTATTCAAGAAATTCATTTCATTCAATGAAATATCAAAATGAAACTTACTATTGGTATTCATGCAGTTAATTGTGCCAACTGCTTTCTAATTTATTTCTTTAAACTATTTTGTAGAGGAGATGGTACAGATGGAGGAGACCAAACTTAAGGTAGTTTTCAAAACTCCCGGTTCAGTTAAACGGCACCTTAGAATGACACCGCTACCATCACTAGGTATGTAGAGTGAACTTTTCCAAATCTTGGTAATAAATCTCATTTTCAAAAGAAAGATTAGAAATATGGTCTAAAGAACGTCTTAACTGCATTCTCTTCAAAACACTTGCTCTTGTGGGCAATGAACTTTTTCACCCTTTCTGACCTTCTGGCCTTCTCCCGCTCTGGCCTTGTGGAACACTCTGAGGGCCCCTCTGTCGTCCACGGCCACCTGGTTCTTCTGACACTGATGGAGGAACACGTGGCTGCTGAGGTTGCCGAACACCAGGTGGCTGAGTTGGCAACGTCTGTTGAACCTGCAAGAGTTGGGAACAACCGTTCCTACTGCAGCTAAAGAAACAGCACACTTCCGAAAACACAGCAAAACAAAGTCACTAACCAAGTGCAGAATACTCAAACACCCAAGTTTAACAGTGACAGAAGGTTAAATCTTTTTTCCTATATTAAGTATCAGAGTTATTTTTCCTATATTAAGTATCAGAGTTATTACTCTATACTTCAAACTCCAAAATAACGGAGTTCGGAATTTTTTTTTGGTAAGTTAATATTCATTTAACTAGTAGTAAATGCAAATCTTCTCTTTCCATACTCTAACTAAAATTTCTGGACTTTTAATTTCTAACAACTCCTCTGATACCTCAAGTAGTTGACTACTTATTTTATAAAAACAGCTTTTGTAATTTTAGTTTCTAGTGAATAAATGATATTAAAAAGTGTCACGCCTGGAAGAACTGCAACACACAACCTTCCGCCAGGCGCAACCCCACAATTCAGAGTTACGGACTGCAGTCTGCCCCACAAGTTAGTCCCTCCAGGAGTAATCAAGTCCTCTACTCTAAGCGTAAGCAAGCAAGAGGGCAATGTCAAGGATGCTTGTGAAACCTGAGCTATAGAGCCCGCCTGTCTCTGTCTTGTCCTACAACACAGCAGCAGGAACCCCCTGACCCAGTGTCACGCAACCTGCCAGCAATCCATTCCTGGACTTCCTCTACCCCTTTGCTCTAGAGTTGTTGGAACACATCTTGCGATTCCCACAGGCGTGTTCCAACCCTGAACACAAGCTCAGTAGCTAAGCAGGCCTCCCTGTTCTTATACTCTCCACCTTATTTTTACACACTGTAAGATCTATCAAAAGTATACACTAAGAAGTCTGTAAATACCCATAAGCACTACTGCAAAGATCAATGTACACAACCCCGAAGAGTATATGTGAAAATTATCAGTCCAGTACTATCAACCTAACAGCGTATTATCACAAGGTTTTTTGCTCCCTGTAGTATTCACAAAAGTAGCTGTTGTGGTTTAACCCCAGCTGGCAACCAAGCACCACACAGCTGCTTGCTCGCTCCCCACACAGTGGAATGGGGAAAAAAAAATCAGAAGAGTAAAAGTGAGAAAACTCGTGGGTTGAGATAAAGACAGTTTAATAAGTAAAGCAAAAGCCATGAATGCAAACAAAGCCAAATAAGAAACTCATTCACTGCTTCCCATGGGCAGGCAGGTGTTCAGCCATCTGCAGGAGAGCAGGGCTCCATCACACATAACTGTTACTCTGAACATCACCCCCTTCCTCCTCCTTCCCCCCAGCTTTACATGCTGAGCATGACATCATATGGTATGGATTATCCCTTCAGCTGTCCCTGCTGCGTCTCCTCCCAACTTTTTCTGCACCCCCAGACTACTTGTTGGCAGGGCAGCATGAGGAGCACAAAAGGCCTTGACTGCTTAGCAACAACCAAAAACATCAGTGTGCTACCAATGCTATTCTCATCCCAAACCCAAAACACAGCACTACACCAGCTGCTAGCAAGAAAGTCAACTCTGTCCCAACCGAAACCACGACATCCTCCACCCCCTTATTCCATACCACTTATGTCATGCTCTGGACCCCCCTATCCAATAGAGCCTTATTAATCACCACTCCCCTTCCTATTCTTTGATAAAACACACAGCCATCACTCCCTTAGTCTACGGACCACCCATGTGAAATGTCTGTAAAGCGCCCACAAACGTCCACTGAGTTCACTTAGTCCATGACTTTGGGCTCCATCTGTGACGGTGCTCACTCAGGAGAGGAGAGGTGCTGTGCTGTGTTACTGGGTACCAAAGCCAGCTCAGGTTGGGTCAGTGCTGCCCTTGCACTGCTTCTCGTAAGGCTTGTCCTCCACAGGTTCAGGTGGTTCCTGCTACAGCAGTTCCTCTAACATGCAACTCAAATCATCACAACAATTCAAAGGTACATCCATGACAGTCACCACTGGTCCCTTTGGGACACGTTACAGGGATTAACATTGCAACGAACTCCTCCCCTTGCTCCCAGCCCGGCTAACAGCAAGGCGTTCCTGCCATAGTAATTCCCATAATGTGCAACTCCAATCCCAGGCTCAACTTTACTCCCAAATTCTCTACCTCCTCCGCCCCAAGAGGTGCAGGGGAACAGGGAATGGGGGTTGCCATCAGTTCAGCACACGTCGTTCTCTGCCGCTCCTTCGTCCTCAAGGGAGGACTCCTCACACACTTTCCCTACTCCAGCATGGTGTCCCTCCCATGGGAAACAGTTCTCCACAAACTTCTCCAACGTGAGTCCTTCCCATGGGCTGCTGTTCTTCACTAGCCACTCTGTGGCAGGGTCCTCCATGGGCTGCAGGGGATATCTGGTAACCTCCTTTGGCTGCAGGGGGACACTCTGCCTCACCATGGTCTTCACCACAGGCTGAAGGGCAAAATCTCTGCTCCAGTGCCTGGAGCGCCACCTCCCCCTCCTTCACTGAGCTTGGTGCCTCCAGAGTTGTTTTGACTTGGGTTCACACTGGCCTTCCAGCCTGTCCAGTACAGCAGCATGGAAAAAACAGCGATCCCCTGGCCATCTGCCAGCCCAGGCACGTCACCGCTGCCATTATCAAACTGTTCCCAGGCACAGCAAAGAGGACAGGCAGCACAGCGAGCCGCAAAGGCAAAAAGCAGCCACTAACGAGCACGAGACTCTTTTGCAGTAAGGCAAGCAAGCCCCATGGATAGCACAGAAGCCCCCGGATTAATAACTAAACAGCAGTAACAGCTGTAAATGCAATCTAGCATATGCCAATGAAACCTGTCACTATCTCAACCCTCTGAGCCCCACAGTGGGCACCAAAAAGGACTGTTGTGGTTTAACCCAGCCAGCAACCGAGTGCTACGCAGCCTCTCACTCGCTGCCCCCACGGCAGGGTGGAGGCGAGAATCAGAAGAGTGAAAGTGAGACCGTTCGCTAGTCCAACAGCTGGGCACTGAGCCCCGCTATCCTGAGCTGATTATATTCCCTTCCATCCATTAAAGGATGAGAGCAGCGCTCCGTGTCAAGTCATAAACTGAAGCAAGAGATTATGCTGGGATAGGTTTCACTGTACGGGTGTGGGGAAGGGAGTTCTCAACTGTGCTGTCCTTCATAGGACCACAAGATAATTCAGGCTGGAAGAAAGCTCGGGAGGTCTCTAGCCCAACCTCCTGCTCCAAGCAAGGAAGCAAGGTCAATCACGAGGTCTGCTGAGGTCACGCAGAGATTTATCCCATCTCCAAGGATACAGACTGCACAACCTCAGCGGGCAACCGGTTCCTGTGCTTGACTGTCCTCATCATGAAAACATTTTTCTTTATGTCCAGTTAAAACAATTCTTGCTTCAATTTGTGCCCACTGTCTCATTTTCCCACCATGACAAAGAGCCAAGCTCCACCTTCTTGTTTCCTCCTTGGAGGCTGTAGTAAGGGAAGCAGACTTCCCAGGGATTTACCAACCCTATCCTCTTTCCTACCTCTGCAGCAAGAAAGATCTGCCAGGACATTAGTAAGGAAAGGCAGGCTCCTGACCTCTTTAAATCTCACTAACGCTTCTTGATAAAAACCTGGGTAATAAGAACTTGGTCTATTATGACACCTCTGAATCAGTGCAGTGTAAAAGTCAAATGGTACGGTTCATTTCCACAATACATGGCTACTTGTTCCCGTCTTCCCCTGCACAGATTCTGTTCTCACTTAAACTGGGACGGTGCATGCCTAAGCCCTCATTTTCCAAACATCTAATATAAACCCTCTTATTCATTTTGCAACCGCTTTTCAACATGCCTTTGGGAACTCTTCCGGAACTAACCCTCTTGGAGGAAGACACATGCAGTCTACATGTGAACAATGGCAGCCTAGATAGAAAAAAAAAACCCAAATGGAACTTTTCTCCAGTCAGACTGCATCAATATTCATATTTCATGTAAAGTACTTAAACCTCACCATTTCCTTTACTACACTCTTCACCCACAG